>JANRGW010029014.1:0-21846 GCA_024733675.1 Psilopsiagon aymara
ATGTACTAAGCAGTAACTAAAACATTGGTGTTATCAACACTGCTCACAAGCCGAAAGTCCAAAGGAAAAAAAAAACACAGCTCCACACCGGCTACCAAGAAGGAGAAAAACGACTGCTTCTGCCGAACCCAGGACAAACAGCTCACCACCCACCGACTGATACCCAGCCTGACTCCCAGCAGGATCTAAGCCTTCCGGGAAACTGCCCCTGTTTATATACTGGGTATGACTTGTTGTGGTATGGAATCCCTGTTTGGCTAGTTTGTGCCAGGTGTCCTATCGTTGCTCTCTCCCAGCGTCCCCTTCTCCCTGGCAGAGCATGAGACTGAGAAAATCTTTGGTCAGAGGAAATATTACTGAGCAGCAGCTAAAAACATTGGTGTTATCAGTTCTGTTCCCAGGCTGAGAGTCAAAAACATAGCACTGCACCAGCGACTAAGAAGGAGAAAAAATGGCCGCTACTGCTGAACCCAGGACACCAGTTCAGGATAATACATTGTTTTTATCACAGTTTTGAGGAATTTTACTTCAAGGGCAGGACAAAGAAGCCCATTATGTTTCATCTGAAGCAGTGAAAATGTAAAATTGACAGAATATAAAGACTTTAGATGCTGGTAACTGACCAGACTAAGATATCAGCAATAAAAGTATGAGGAGGCGAAGAAAAAAAGGGGACTATTTGATTGATTCTGAAAGAAGTGCAAAGCAGTAAAATTTTCTCACTCTTCTGTCTTGTTCTCAGTAAGTTCCTGGGAATTCGGCCTTAGCACTTCGAGCTTTTATATTAACCACTGCTGTTTCGTCATACAGTCACGTAACAAAACCAAATCACTGTCTTGCTGTCCAGTATACTGGAAAAAAAAGGATTAAGAGCTAGGGTTTAAAAGATAAGATTGGAATAGTCTTTAAAATGCAAACATTTGCTGGCAGAAAGAGACATAAAGCAGTGTCTGATTTCACAGGTTTGAGAATATGTAGTTGAAGTCAATGACTCCATTCTTTTCTGTGTAATGTCTCAATAATTTGTGTTTTGGTTTTCATCTTTATAGACTTATTTAATGCTCTATCAGTTGCTGCCCTAGTTTCAATAACACAAAGCTTTAGGCAAATCTTTCCTTCAGCTTTGATTCACAGTTGTTTGACCATGTTTACCTTGGAAATATGGTTTTGAATGGAACCAAAACACAAAGAGGAGGCTAAAAATGCATGCTTAATTTTCACCTCGCTTAGAGTTTCAACATTCAGCATTTTTGACTGCTGTTTTGCCTGCTAGGAAATGCACAAATTGACCAAAACCAAATGCCTATGTGCCACTGAACATAGAAAGATACAGTGTATTTGATTTGAATTCATGTAGAAATATGAAACTTTCACTGAGAAGAAAACAATTTCTTGTAGTGTCATTGTAGAAGAGTAACTCCTTCTAGAATGCTATTAGTCAGGAAGGAGATCATGTATTAAAAAAAAAGACAGAAAAGGAAAGTTATCCAACAACATCCAGCTGAAAGCAAAATGAAAGACACTGGGTAAACTTGAAAGTCTGACTGAATTAGCACATAACATTTTTATACTTTCCTTCTGACTGATTGAAATATATGTCTTGGGAGCATACAAAATTAGAGCCTTTTTCTAATGATTTTATTTGGTCAAAATTACCGTTGAAGGTGAGGAAAGAGACAGAGAGCTAAGATTTACAGGGAACAGCCTTGAAAAAAGGAATTAACTGTGTAAGAGTTGATTTATAGTATCCAAATTCGTATCTTACAGTATTATCTTGTCAGCAGACACCAAGAGCAGATACAAAAGGGAAAATGTAAGAACTCAGGGGGAAGAACAGGGATAATTGATCCTGCCTGCTAGAATCCTGGTCATTAACAATGATCAGCTTAAGGTTCCCTTGAGCAAATCGAATAATAGATTTTCAAAGACTGATTATTAATGACAATATGTTTAGATGTTGAAATTTGGTGCCTTTGGAGATACCTTATACTTCCAGCATTTCTATGAACAAAAGAGCGAAAGCTTTTAAAACAGCTCAGCCCTTCCATGCATGACGTCCATTGCAGCCCAGAACTTCAGAGCTGAAGCCTATGAAAAAGTGTTAAATCATACTTAAGCAAAATGAAGTAACTCCTTTCTAATAATTGTCCAGGAAGAGTTAGACTCAGTGATATTGAAAGTAATTCTTAGTTTGCATAAAGGTGCTCTATCTGTTTACCAGGTAATCTCTGTGCATGTGCTTGTTTGGCTTTTTTATGGAGGAAATCTAAGAAGAGTCAATGAGGCATGCTAGGGCTTACAAATCTGCAAAACACTTTAAAGGCTGAAGTGCTTATAGAGATAAGGATAAGAACTGAAGCAAGGGAAATGTCAGGCTCCTAGAAAGTTTAGCAGACAAAAGTCTATGCACAAAGATATCTTATATGGGAGTCTGACAAAGACACTACTGAAACCTGCCTGACAACATCCCACACTCCTTTTTTTGAATAAATAAACAAGCCCTTTGAGAAGGAGAAGTCACGATGAAGATCCAGAGGGGTGAGTGCTTTATAAACATATTCAGGGAAAGAAGTTGAAGATTTATTGGCATCAATACCATTCCTGTGCTTTACTTAATAATGTTATTTTCTAGCAAGGGCAACATCACCTAAAAGTCCAAACTCTGCTTTATCTTCAGGGCCAAATTTTCTTAAAGAGAAACAATACTTTACACTTCTATTATGCTTTTTTGTATCCATAAGTGAAGTTGTGCATGTTAAACAATCAGCTGTCCTATCAGAAAAATAAAACTATCAACCATCAGAATTCCTCCTAGATGAAGTGTTTCCTCCACAGATCCATGAAGCTGAGGACACAATTGCTATGTGTGCTTCCTGGGGAGAAAAGGAGCATCATATTCACACCATGAAAGCGGAATACACTCTTGCTTATTAGATTGCATATCTATCACAACACATTGGTCAACTTCAGTGTGACGCTTCCAGCCCACACAGAGCAAAGGGTACAAATGCCATCAAAACACACCAAAGAGCAGCAAATACTTTGTTTGGGGAAAAAAACCCAAAAACAAAACACTACAAAGAAAGAAACAAGCAAAAAGCTAGGCAGTGGAGTAGCAATCCTATGCCTGCCATCCTCTCCTCCACCCCCATGACCTCTACTTGTTATATTCACACACACAAAGGGGATCGCAAGCAGGTAGTGCAGTGCTTTCTATAAAGAATTAGCAGTGGAGTTCACCATATCTTTGGTAATATAGTCTGAGCACTAAATTTAGATTTTAACCTGCAGTAACACTGGACAGGTTTGAAGGTCTCTCTTTTTTTTTTTTTTTTTTTTTTTTTTTTATAAATATTATTCTTAAATAATAATTTCTATTTGTAATCTCACAGTTTATTCATAGCTTATTTATATGAAGTCTTAACTACTTCTGGCAATTGTTAACATGCTATTTTACTATCACCATTGTTGTTTGGACTCAAATTAAACTTGTAAATTAATAAGCTTGCATGGAACCTATCTAAATGGAAGAAAAACAGAGCTGAGGCTTGGAAAATTAGTATTTCTGCTCTGAATGGCAGGAAGGTGATTGCTCCACATAAGTCACGAAAAAAGAAATTCTTCTGGAGACAAAGAGAAAATCTTGATTGATTTTCAGTAAAGACTAAATTTTGAGTGAACAACTGAAGCTGGAGGCACAAAAACTTAGAAATTTTAAAAGCTCAAAGAAGTCTTAAGATGTAAAGATTCACAAAAATATCACTTCAGAGAATATGTGTAGATTCAGCTTTGTAGGTTGAGGCAAAAATTTGTCTTAAATGCAGTCATGAGAGCTTGCTGTCCTGAATGTGTGTGACTTTTGTTGAGTATTGCAGCTCACACTCAAAAGTTAAATATGTGTTCATGAGATGCCCAAGAGTCAGGCAGAGAGCCCTAAGTGGGACCTGGACACGTGTCTTCATCAGAGTCAAAGTTGATGCCAACAAGACAAGAGTAATGAAGGAAGTGCTGGAGCAAATAACAAGAAATTAATCTGTAGATATTTTAGTCAGCAAGCATCCCCAGTTCTGCTGACACTACCCTTGAGGAAGAATGCATAGGGTCAGCTCAAGGTGTGTGGGTTTTGCAGAGCAAGGAAGTAGGCTTTGAAGATGAACATTCTGGCAGCAGAACAACACTGAGCTGACTTTTGTTTTCTGCATGAGAAATGCTGAGAGGAGTCAGGGGTCAATTAGTGATCACTTGATGTTTATTACATAATGACACTCCTGTGAATTCAACGCTGTATATTGACTGTACCTGGTTAGTAGAGGGAGGAAACCTAGAACAAAGATCCCCAAGCATAAGACAGAAATACTTAGCAGTCTGTGACTGAAGACTAGAGAGGCATCTAAACCACTGTGAGCTGCACAACAAATTAATAGACAACTGCAGAAACAAAGTAGTCAGAGCCAGTAATAAGATTTTCAGGTTGCGTCTTGAATGAAGTAGGATGTATGTTGTTTTCATGCAGAAGAAAGAAGAAAAAATTCCTTCCTATTTGATATACTTTCTATTTGATATACTTTTTATATTTATGTATGTTGAAAGTTAATGTCTTCATATTCTTGAAAAAAGTTCCTATATGAAAAGCACCAGTTAGGTAAATTAGCTGGTGCTATTCATATAGGCCCTTTGCTTTCAATATTTCAGGCAACAAAGTTTGCACTCTCTGCTTTTTGTATTATCGAATCCATTTACTCCTGTTCTTCAGTAAACTTCTTCACTGTAATCTGTCATTTTTACAGCTTGCTCCCTCTTCAACCAAAATAGTGTTGATAGATCAGTATCACCAAATCATTTAGAGCCATCAGTGTCACTTCTGAAGTGGCTGCAAGAGTTATTGCAAAGTCTTCACTGTTGGTAACTGCTGGGCTCCCATCTAGCTATCCATCTGATGGCTGAAATAATTAATTTTTAGTTTCTTCTATAACTGAATTCAGTACTAAGCTGTGCCACTCCATAAGACATTATGGGCTACACAACAATCTTCAGGAAGAAATAAAGGCTTATGGTTGGTAACATAGGTACACACTCAAGGAAGCAGAGAAAAAAAGCCAAAACATGGAAAGGACCTTAGGAAGAAAGGCCTTATACAAAAGGGCAACCTAGGACAAGGAAAAAGAACACATGAACTAGAGGCTAAAGCAAAACAAACAAAAAATAAGGTAAAGAATAAGACACCAGGCTTCAGAAGGAACATTTCTGAGCACTGCTGCAGCTAGCATGCACACTGAGAAAGAGTAAGAAAGAGCTGCTACAATTCCAGGGTAGACAAGCTGGATGGATCAGCCACCAGTTATGCCCACAGACCATTCCTTACCTGGTGAAGATCATTAGCACTAAGTAGAGGCCCTTCCTTCTAGGAGACTCCCTGATAGTCTTGTAACAACTAAGCACAGCACCACTGAGACATTAGTTTATTTCATCTTCAGAAAATAATGTAGGTTTTTTTTCCAGAAATATCTGAGTCTTTAAGGATTTGCCAGACTCTTACCTCTTCTCTTTTCTTTATTCATCTATATGTTTCAATCAAAAATCAACTCAGTAATAGGCAGGGAATGAAGTAATTTGTGCCTACCTTTTGTTAATATAGGCAGGATTACTGTAGTAACAGCAGAAGACACTCAGTCACTGTGACAAAAATGTGGCAACCTGATAGAAAAGGCTAATGACGGAATTCAATTTCAGCTGAACTTCAATAAACTCACAAAAAGGAGGGGAACACAAAGTGGCAAATTAGGTAAAGGCTAGGATAATATTGCCCCAATTTAGAAAAGATTTTTTTTTTAAATAAGTAAAAAAAGCTATACATAGAAAAGGAGAGGACCCTAGACAAAAGAAAAATGTTATCAGCCTATGCTGTTATGTCCCTACATGTCTTCAGCATGGGGATATTTTTGTGGTTTCACTGGTGGACCAGTATCTTTGATAAGAGTCACATACATTTCTGTATTGCGGCATTCTGGTTGAGTCCCATGCCAAAACTATCAATTTCCCTCAGATCCTCCTTCCCTTCTTCTTTCTGTTGAAACGACTGGGATTTGTAGCAGAGCCTCAGCAATCAGGATACTTGTCATGGTCGGAAATGAGCTGGTAATTCAGGAAAGTCTTGTAGGTCCTGTTATGGAGTCTATTAAAGAGACACAGATTCACTTCAGAGAGAGAATATGGTGGCACCATGCTGGTAGCCACATTGAGTCTTGGCCACAGTAGTCACATTGGAGACACTTTTGAAGTTGTTCCTTGGCAATGGCCTGGAAATCATTCTGAAATTCAGACTGATTTTCAAACATGCATGAGTTTAGGCTTAGCAGTGTGAGTTCAAATAGTCGAATTTGACATTTTGGGCATAAATAACATTAGGGGAGGATTATATGTAAAAGCTTTCATAAGTGCTTTGTTACATCTAGTTATAGGACACTTAGAAGAAGCAAAGTGCTTCCATTAAGAATGCATTTTCCTTGACCAATACTGAAATGCAGGAAAAGAAATAAAATTCAAAATCACTTTGTTGTAATTACTTAGGCAACAGGGTGACTTTGAACCCTGTTGAAAACCCTGTTTGAACTTTAAACCCCATCCAAGTGTGGCCTGTTCCTACAGCTGCTGAAGGTGGAAGGCTTTCACCTGGATTTATGAGCCTGCCTAGTACAAAACATTTATGAGCAACTGAACAGCCAGTAAAAACTGATATTTAGCTTAAATAGACTGTCCCCTGTTTGCTGTTGAAATGCAAGCTTTGCTTTGTAGCTCCAGGCCATGAAAGAATAGAAATATATGACATAAAAAGTTCCTATACACTTCTCCTTAATCTTCTTTCTTTGCCTTTTTCTTTTCCTGTTCCCAGGAGAATTTATCTGTCACTCATGCTCAGTGTCATTTTTCACAATTGATTAGCTTGAGCGCAGTTATAAAGAATGCTTTTTCTGGCTATAAAAATGAATAATACTTTAGGGTTTGTTTTTTTTTCTTGGGTGGGTGGGAATAGAACCCAACCCATTTCCCATCAGGGGGCAGAAGGTCATTTTTAATTTGTACGTTTTTGATTTCTAGCCAAATAAATGTTGTTTTTCCAACAAGGTGCCGCTTCAGAATGAAAAATTAGAAGAAAGCAGTTGCTGTACTGGAAAACACGAAGTCACAAATAATCTTGTTGGAAAAAAACCCTTTTCCCATTTAGGTGGGCTTTGTTTCTACCTAGGAAACTATTGATAAAAAAACGCTGAAAAAAATCCATTTCAAATTCTTATCTAGACAATGAAATAACTTCATAATTTAAAACATGAGCAATAGTGCCATTAGAGGGTGAGGTAACAGCAATAGTACAGGATGGCTGGGGCTTGGAGAAACCTGGTCTAGTGGAAGGTGTCCCCGCCCATGGGAGGTGGGTTGGAACTAAATTATCTTTAAAGGCCCTTCCAAATTTAACCATTTTTTGATTAACAACCTTAGGCATGAGTCTTTGATAAAAAATCACTAGGAATTTTGGGCTTTGCTGTCCAGTCACGTTGCAACAGAATCTAAACTTCTCAGTTCCTGACACTCAGGTTTTTTGCGCTAGGAGAAAATTATTACCCCCATTTAACAGATGAGGGCTTCTCTTGCAGCTAGGCATAAGCACTGGCAGAGATACAAATGAGAAAGTAATATGCAGAGTGAGGAATCAAGCTCAGGTCTTCCTAGTAGAACTAATTAAAGACTATAATTTATCATGTACTGTATTCAGTTAACTAGTATCATTTATTTAACTATTACTAGTAACAAAACCACAAAGGGAGTTTTTTGGTGTTTTTCCAAATTTGAAAAAAACCCCAAGCTACTGATTTTAGCAATGAGAATAATCCAAACTGCAGATTATTCACTTGCTACTTTATCTCCATTATGAATCAGTGCTTATTTTGAAGTGTCCCAATATCTAATGTGATAAATATTTTGGAAGAGGTGAGCCCCTGAAAATGATTTGAAATACTAACTTCTATTCAGAAACAAAGTGGGAAAAGCACAATCAAAGCAATTCCTTGTTCACCAATTCTTCTCGCTGTCATTTTTAAGTCCAAACCCATTGTCTTTCATCAGACGGTAAGAATAAATTTTGAAGATCATGTCCTGGTTTTGTGCAGCTATGAAAAATCCTACTGTCCTGGATTCAGCAGTAGCAGTCATTTTTCTCCTTCTTGGTAGCTGGTGCAGCACTGTGATTTTGACTTTCAAACAAAGGGCAGGAATCCAGAAGAGGGAGGATCACTGCTGAGTCAGGCTTGGTATCGGGTGGTGAGCGGTTGTATTCTCTTTCCTTGTATTTCCCTTGTCATTATTATTATTATTCTTGGTAGCAGTAGTGGTTTGTATTATACTTTAGTTACTAAACTGTTCTTATAACAACCTGTGCGAGTTACATTCTTTTGATTCTCTTCCCTGTTTGCCTGGGAGCTGGAAGGAAGAAAGAAGGGGGAGTGAGCGAGCAAACTGTGTGAGTGGCTTAAACTGCACCACCTACTTAATCAGGACTGTGTGTAATACTTCAATTTCCAATTCCAGTATATCTTTCCGTTCACTTTTGGGCTAAAGAGAAAAATAACACATTTTTTTCACAGAGGAACATTTATTTACAGAAAAAAAGGAAATTTATTTAGGGTATTCTTTTTTTTTTTTTTTTTTTTTTAAGCTTTTTAATATCCTTTGTCCCATCTGGGAAAGCATGTGAGTTAAGTAAATGACAAAACTACCCACTCTAGACTCCTTGGGCAATATATGATGACCATTGGACTTGGTCTGACACTTATTCAGAAGGCTTAAGGTCTGGAAGCCTCTCCTTCTAGTATCCCCTGTAAAGAGTCCTTTGGGTGACTGAAGTGGGAAGATTAAAGGTAAGAAAGATCAATCAAGATTGAGCTGATTCCAAATTGGTTCCTGTTTTATCTTCTGCAAAATGGAAAGCACATAGCACTTGCACAGCTTTTGCTGCTTAGAGGCAGGTTTTGGTGCTTGGATTGTCACTTTGCTTATTTTTCCTTATGCAGCATATTCTTTTTTTTTTTTTTTGCCCCTTTGTTTCGTTTCAATGTGGACCAAGGAAATTAAAGGCTCTTGATTGCTGGATACTCCCTCTACCCTGAGGCGCCTTCATTCACATGAGGAAATTCATTATGGCCAAAACAACTGCTGTCATAAACAGTCACCATAATGAGGATTGCACAGCCTCCTCCCCAGCATGTACTACAACCCTTTAAATAACACTAAATATGTATTTTATGGTGGTTAGTATAATGCTAGGGAGAACATGGTAATTCATCTTATGAAGTGAGTTCAGGTGCCACTCAGGATCTTGATGGAGTACCTCGGGAACTGTAACTTTTTTTTTGGGAGAGACCTAGTTAGTGGGTTGCAGCTCAAATGCTTAACAAAACAAAATCAGTCCCAGCCATAAAAACATGCGCCCTCTGCTCTCCAGTAGGACAGAATACCAGTATGTCAACATGGCTGTACATGCCGCCTCTTATTGGTAAGGTACAGCTTGAAGGAAAGTTGTGTGACTCCTTGTTTGAGTACTGATGTGCAACAATGTGTAAAACACAACTGCCTCATTCAAGGAGTGTATTTGGTTATGTACAGACTCAAACATAAGGAAGATGCTGATCCAAACCACCTCTTCTATTCCAGGTGCCAGAGAAATAGAAATCAATTTCGTTTTATTGTTACCCCCCCTCCTTGTCTCTGCCCCCATCTGCTTATCTTAACTAGGTCAGTGTTTAGCTTTCTCTGTGCTTTCAATTATCACAGAGATACTATTCACATAACAGGAGACTATTTCACATGAGGAAGCTAAATTGTCTCTGACCCACAGTTACAAAACAGATGTTACAAGACCTGGAAAAGAAAGCTCACAGGAACAGTATGTTCAAAGGCATGGAGATGCCTTCTTGATGACATTATAAGCAAGAGTGACAAGATCTCTTGCTGAATAGTAAAAAAAAAAGAAAATGAAGAAATAGTAGAGAGTTTATAGAAACTGTGTCAAAGGCAGCCACCTGGTTCTGCTTCCAACTGGAAAAAATTGCTCTTCTGCTCTTATTTTTAGATCTGATGAT
This sequence comes from Psilopsiagon aymara, assembly GCA_024733675.1. Lineage (NCBI taxonomy): Eukaryota > Metazoa > Chordata > Aves > Psittaciformes > Psittacidae > Psilopsiagon > Psilopsiagon aymara. Next base: position 10,131 of record JANRGW010029014.1, read on the forward strand.
AATGACTACCACTGTTATGCAGTGTCCCATTTTCTTTTAAAAAGTGCAAAATATAATGAGATTTATTTTACAGCACTGATAAATTCTTCAGAAAATTAAAACACAATTAACCTGAGCTGATTAATCTCTTATACATCTTAATTTAGCATAGTTTCCTTTCTCAGAGTGAGCTTGACCCTTGCATAATAACTGCTGATTGCAAGGCCTGTGATGAAGAGACAAACAGATCTGTTCAGAGAGATAAGAGAACCCCAGAGAGCTGGAGGATTTGTGAAGTCAGTTTGACTTCGAACCTCTCACCTAGTCCTCCAAAAAAACCCCTCATGTTAATGCAAAACAAATAAGAACCCACTCCCCACAAACAAAACTACAGCAAATTTTAAGCCAGAAATAAACAGAAGCACAGACTGCCATGTGCTCTTATTCTTCACAGCTTCTTGATTCCGCCTTAATGTAAATGATGATCACATCACTGGCGTTTGTCTACCATTGGCTCATGCTGTGTCTCATACCCTTTTTTTCCCCTTTTTCCTTTTTTTTTCCCTCTTAAACCTTGTTTTTAATGGATTTTCTCTACTGTTTTCTGCATTGGTGAAGATAAATCAGGAATGAATTTGGACCTCGTCCTCTTCTGTCCAGGTAATGATTTTTCTCAAGAAGGCAACTGGGCTAAGACTGTAATTTTCCAAACAATGTACTTGTCCTGAGACAGAGTAAGTATGATCAGATCATGAAACATAATAGCTTTTACGATACATTTTTAATGGCTTTTTCTTTGTATATTTTGAGTTGTGCACTCGTATAAACTTCTTTAAGAAAGGAAATAAAAGGTATTTGAAATGTATTGCTGTAAGCTCTTCCTGCAAGGTATTTCTGACTAAATATTTTCATAAACTCATCCAATTTACTAATACTTTAGTAATGTTAATAAAAATTAACAGTCTACCCACCCAAAACTTTATAAACTTTTAGAAAGTGTTTAAACATGCTCATCCCTGACACAAGTACATACATGCCTCTGCAGTGCCACAGACAAGTACATTAGATAAACCTGACCCACAATTTTCTAGCTTCCTTCTTTTGTCATATTGCGTCTGGAAAGCCAACTTCTCTCATACTTTTAAAGCATTTCAGCTGCTGCAGTTTGAATGCCTACTGCAAAGTTTGTCGAAGACAAAACTTCAGCGTGCAAATGCTTCTATGAAATGAAGGATTGCTTGGGTAGAGTAAAATGCGTAAAATGAGCACCTTAGCAACACTCCCAGCCTCCTGTGTGGGACCTTGTTACCATCTTCAACAGAATCCTGAGAGGCTTGGAGAAACCAGAGCTGCAAGTACTTAAACATACACATATATTTGCATATATATGTGTGTGTGTCAATAGATGCATGTATCTGTTGACATAGCAAGGGGGGTTGGAAGTAGATGATTTTAAAGTCCTTTCCAACCTTACCTATTCTATGATCCCACAGTTCTATTTCAGATTCCATTGGAGAAAGCTGATAATTTCACAGGAGCTTTCTTCTCTCATGGGAACTTAGGTTGACTTGCAGATGTGCTCTACGTCCACTGTCTATGAGCTACAGTAACAGATACAACCTTAAGAAAAATTGCCACAATTCTTGGTCTTTCCAGGAAGCTCTCGCTATTGCTATTTCCTTATTCACAGAATCACAGAAAGGTTTAGGTTGCAAGAGACCTTAACGATCATCTAGTCCCAGCCTTAGCAGAGATGCCTTTCACTTTCCTTTGTGTCCATAAATTTGAGGTGCAGATATTGCTGTAATCCCTGTGCCTCACTCAGTGTGGTTTGATCTTTGCACCGCACCTCCCATTGCAGTGATCCTAGACCTTGAGAGCTCTTGAGATATTATCCAAAAGCGTGATTATTTCTTTTTAAGATTCACCCCAGACTGAATATTGCCTTTTTTAAGTCTCTTGAGGTTAGGACACTGCAGTAGGATTTGAAAGAAGGAAAAATCATTAAATCAGAAAAGGGCTTAACCTCCAATGTGGCCAACATGGTGACATGCTGGTGCATGACTCAATTTATTGGAGGCAGATCCATAGGGAAGAAGAGGCTGTTGGTGATTCAACTGTCCCTCTACTGATGACCCATGTTTCTGCTGAAAGTGTAATCCTGGCACCTGCCCATCACCCTTTAAACCACATTAGAATCCTGTTTTATGCTTCAGATAGATGCTGTTATTGACTCAAACAGGTGGCTCCACCTGAGTGATGGGGGGAGTAGGGGGCCCTGTACTGGGTCGCTGAGGCTTGGGCTGCCCACCACTCTGCTGAGCACAACAGGCAAAGTGACAGGCCCTTAACAAGAACAGCTGTAGCAGGCAGCATTCTAATAAAAGTAATCCTATTTACAGCCTGCTTTGAGACTTGCTGTGAGTTGAAAGGTTCACCTCTGGCAGTTTCCTGGGCTTGTCACCATTTCTGCCATTTCCTTTTGCATATAGCTCAAAGGTGCAGGCTTTTATTAAATGCGAACTAGAAATAACAAAGGGCAAAGAATACAAACTAAAGCATGTTCTTGTATATGGCAGGAGTCCTATCTCTGAGTTAAACTGAAGCACATTTTTGTCTCCCTGTCAGAGAGACAAAGCAGTTCTTATAAGCCTAATCTAGAATATCACATATGCTTTGTATGCGGCTGATATTATTGTCTCCTGTCCATGGGCATTCAATCCTAACTTAATTAACTTGGCAAGCAGAAGTATTGTGCTGTCTCACAGTCAGTGTCCGTTACACTCACAAACCATCCTACCCAGCTGGGTATCAAGACTCTTTAGCTGCCTACATTTACTTTTGATCTGTGTGACATATAATAAATCCAGGCAGCAACCCTATAGAGCTTGGCTCTATATCACTGCTTTGACAAAAGGACAGATTACTTTTCTTCTTTTTTGCCTTTTCTGTAAAATTAAAAGCCTTCTCTGCTCACCAGATGAACGAAGTCTAATTTTTCACTATTTGATTGAATTTCTTAAACTGTTTTATAGAATACTAGAACTTAGGGACTATGAATAACCATGAAAAGGCACCTTAACATTCATAAAGCAGAGAATTCAGATTTCAATAATGTAGTTGTAAAACAGACGAGGATTTGGTCTGACATGGTTTGGCACTCTGATGTGAATGAGAGAGAGACATTGAGATTGATTGACCAGGTTTTTAATTGAGGAAATGGACACCCTAAACCTGACCCTTTTTTGAGGTTTGAATGATTTCCAGGAATCAGCATCTCCACTGCCTTGTCTCCATCAATGTTTGTTCATCCTCATTGTATTGTGATCAGCCAAATTTTAAATGGAGAGAGAGAAGTGCTAAAATTTGACAAAGATCTTGCAGCATGTCTGGAAGACTGAACTCTCATAAAAATATCATCTTACTGTAACTTTCTAGGCTATTGCAAATTAAGAAAAGGACCTTGCAAGACTATCAAAACTCTTAACTAAGTCACCTTATTTTTAATAAAGTTAACATCATTTCTTGATATTTTGTAAAAATTTTCCTGGAAAAAATCTTCTTAATTAAAAAATTCACAAAATATTTAGCAACTTGAATTTAACAATGTTCACTTAAAGTAAACATTTTAATTACAATCTCTACCACCACATATCTGTAGAAATTATGGGCAAGATGAACAGTATGCAAATTTAGGTGCTGTTAATGTTTTTCATTAAAAACATATTTTTAGCTTTATATATAAATCAAATTAATTGTCAATAGATGCAATTAAATAGCAGCACTAAGAATCAATGACACTAGGCTCTTAGTGACATTTATGTGTCAAACAGTCAGTTCTGAAATCTAGAAGTCCCATTCCACAAGGGATTGAGCAAGAGAAAAATCTGAACTGCCACCATTGTGGAGGAAGGCAAGCATTAACTTCAAAATCTCCCGTAGGACTTTATCATGGGACAAACTAAAATCAATACTTCTCATTCTCTATCGGTAATGGTAGCTGTGTATCACAGGTTAACTAAAGTTAAAAACCAAGACCCAGATTTCTGTTTAGTCTTTTTTGTAGGAAAAATGCATTGCACCTTAAGTGACAAGGAACAGGTATGTTTAGATGCAGGATGCTTTAGAAATGTTAAGCTCTGCTTGACAAATATACACCTAAATATTGGAAGAAGAAGAGAAAAAAACAGCTTAGAGAAATCGTCATAAAAATTGATCATTAAACTTTTGACACCACAAGTTTTATGCTTTCTAATTTGACTAAAGTATATTTAACCTTATATCAAACCAAGATCACTAATGTATGCAAGAAAATAATTTGATTGTAAAACATGACTACAATTACAATTTCAAATATTTTATCATCTCTCTGATGTGAGAAATGCCTGAAAGCTGCTTCTGGCATCATGTGGAGCTACAAAGTCTTCTGAATATTTAGGACAAGCATAGCCTGGGATGGGGAGCAATCTCCCATTGTAGAGAGACCAAAATAGAGAATATATGTGCTAAAAGCAGAAAGAAAAGGTAGATTAAAATTTGGGCTATTCTAATTAGAAAGGGAATTGAAACAAACTCCAGATATAAAGCCATTCACACATCAGTCACTTTGGAATTTATGCATTAAGAATGGAATAGACCAAACTTTCCTAATAGTGACAAATTAATGTAAATACATACTTAGCAACTTCTGAGATGCAATTACCTTCACTTTTTTACAACATCTGTCAGCTAAAATAAAGATTAATAAGTATTTTGGGAGTTCACTGGGGGCTTTGCCACTTATGCTTTCCACCAAAATTGGGTGAATTGGGAACAACTGTTATTACTCAGAGGGAAAAATGATGCTAAAAATCAAACAGATTAAGCTGGTCCTTTTTTTTTTTTTTCTCCAGAAATTTGAAATATTTTTAAAAGTATTTATCTCATGAAGCCGAAACACTGAGGACAGGATCATCATGGTTTAATTTAACTGAAAGTAACCAGTCTAAATATTTAAATTCCTTTCAATTGCCAATGCTGAAAAATAAATGCTCCCATATATGCTTCATCCTAACCTAATGCAGTTGTCTCAGGCAACTAATAACACACTGAATGTGCGTAGCTGTCATTTGAGGACACACTGAAATTAGATGATGAGCTTAGGTCAAATTTAAGGAGCTATTCATTGCACGTCCATTAATTGTGCATTTTGCTGAGTGTCCACCTCCACCAATCTCACATGCATTTGCTGTACATTTCTCCAAAAGTCTATCTTATATCTGGGGCATTACAGATGTCTCTGCACACATCTGTACAGCAGTTATAGCAATTACTGAGCTGGACTGGGTAATGATGAACCTTCAACTAGAGATTATTTCCAAACACAATGACAACTTCATTGAACTTTCTGCTTGAAGTTTGCTGTATGAGAACTCTTAGGGATCCAAAGTTGTACAGATGCTTCCCTTTCTTTGGTGCAGATCCTCTTTACCTTACTCTGTCTGTGATAAAGACTTTCCCCAAGGGTCTTGAAAAAGTTTCTGGCACAACTCACCATACTACATTCAGCTGAGAAAGCTCAGTGAGCATTGAGGTAGGCCCAAGAGGTCACTAGGAAAGTGCTTAATTTGACTTCCATTATCTCATAGCAACAGAGATATGGTAAGCCTGACAACAGATTTCTTACAGGAAATCCCTGGTAAGAAACAAAGCAAAAAATACTCTTTCTTCCCCACACACACATAATTGATGGCACAGTTTTCTCTGGCTTACAAATTCATCCTTACCTCCATAGTTTCACCTAAACCAACTTTAAGAACTAAACAGAAGGAAATGCAACCCTTCTGCATCCACTACAGTTATGATCGAGGTCCTCTGCTGCTACACTGGAGAAAATTACTGTCATGGTGATGGAATTCAGCTATATCACAATTTAAAGTGATGCACTAGTAGCCATGGCAACAAGGTATTCCCTTCCAGTAAATTCCTGTAATGGTGTTTTTGGGATTGTACATCAAAGCCAAAGACTAATGTTGAATCACCCTGGAGCAAGTACTGACTTCAAAGCAAAAAGGTCAGAACAATAGGTTCTTAACAGAGGTTCATAAACAGAGAATAACTCTTCTTTCCAATCTGCAAATTTTTCTGTAGGATATGCTCTGAAAAAAAAGTGGGAGTGATGCAGTTGACCTTGCACTACAATTGTGTACTGTGATGTTACTGTAGCACTTCCTATACTCTCCTGGCTTACTACATGGCTTCTGCTACTCTAAATGGGCCTGGTGCTCAGTGCTCTGCGTTTCAGATCTCTAAAAGTCAATGCGATTTAGTCTGAGAAGGGGAGTTACAGAATTTACAGGATTCAGGCAAAATAATTTAAATAGACTGTCTCAGTGTTCTAACCTGGGTAGTCTACTACTCTTGTTGTGAAATGTTAACAGTATATTAAAAAGCTAGGTGATGGAAACACTGTTTAAGGAAAAAACAGTTCTTAGAAATGGCTTTAAAAGAAAAAAGTTGAAAGTTACTTATTTCCAACGAAAACTCATATTTTGCAAGGAATATTAACCCTATTGCTCATTAATTCCACAAACCCACAAAAGAAAAAAATTCCTTGTTACAGAGGACTTTTTACATTGCTCATGCAGTAGTGAGGCCGACTACATTTCCAGAAAACAAGCTCCACATTTTTCCCTTGTAAAATTATTTCTGTTAAGTATCATCACTAGAGTTACTCTATTTTCTCTGAAATATCTTATTTTCACTCCCATATATCTACAATATAGTATTCTTTATTATGTAGTGAACATAAAGACCAGGTCAGGACACTGATATGTCAGAGGACTTTAATTAACAGTAACTGGAGAATATAATGAACTCACAACAGGCAATATTTGGCTGAACACCTGAAATAGATTACTAAAAGGTCAAAGGTTTTTTGTGATTTAATTTGTTATGTGGTACATATTGCAAACACAGAGATTGTCTTTTAGCTCTGTGTGCATATTTCTCTCTGTGTATGTATGTGAGTAAGAGAGAAAACCTTCCACAATTCAGAGTTAAAAGCATGTAATTGGAGGATTTAATAGGTTTGGGTTTTTTTGTTTGTTTTTTTTTTTTTTAAACCCTGGAGCATGGATTTTAAAAAATCTTTCAACATTTGAAAGCATTATATCAGTTATATTCAGTTATATTTAGTTTCTTTAGAAACTAAATCTTGGAGACCCCATAAACGTTAAAATAGAGCCTACTAGACTATTTGGTTGCTTATCTTTCTTATCAGTTTGCTGTAGAAAGTAATTTTGGACTAGCCGTGTGTTGGTAAAGACGTCTTCTTTCTTTGTCTGGATCATATCACTATTAAGACCAATGAAATGACAATATAAGTTTTGGTGCACGTGTTGGAAGAAGATAAAGATCACAACACAAAGAAAGCCAATAGCAATAGACCTGAAGATAAATCTGGCACTTATATCTTTAGATGATGAAAGAATTAAAATCTGGATTAAAATGGTGTATATCTTATTAATGAATGTGAGATAGAACTTTCTAACCAGTACACCTTATACATTCTCAGAAGGTCTCCAAAGACAACGTGCTCAGAAGTGACACCAGAAGCTCAATATATAATGAAGAACTGCTGCTTATCACCTACCCACCAGTCATGGCAAACAGCTGAGGTATTTTCCTTCAGCTCTTCAGTGACATTCTTTTCTTATTGGTTCCACTATCTAAACTGCCCTTACCATAGCACATCTACTACACCACATGGATGACAAAAGCTTAGTTTAGAGTGAGGGCTGGGTTCACTCTTGACTAATTTTATTAGATTTCTGTGGAGTTTTTCTTGCATGCATGCATTTTTCTTAACTAGACAAGATGAGAACACAATTGTTTTTCCAAAGGTTAATACTTCTCACTGCTAAGCCACTGAATGTATTAAACAAAAATAAAAAAATTGTACCATTTTAGCTATTTAACCAATCTTTTTCAAGATGACAAATTATACACTGCGGATAAACACATCTTTGTAAAAGCTTTCATTCAGAACAAATCATGTGTTATATGGTGCTACTCAAAATTGTGGTCATTTTGACCACATGAAGGCTGATAACTGTAGTCCAATAATTGCATACTTCTACTGCTGTTTGTCTACTTCTCATCTGAGAAACACAGCTTAATTAGAATTCCAAGTGTAATCTGTTTATTCCACAGAAAAAGCTGCCAAGTGCAAGATCTGACATTCAAAACAAAATCAATAGTTTTGTAGAACATTTAAACATCTTAGGTAATACCACAGGACTGAAGCAATTTGCATCATGTAGTAAAGCTCTAATTAAAGATGCGACAAGAGTAAGAATTGTATTTCTTCATTGTTCAGTCTGCACTTAACTGTTTGCTTCATACAAAGCTATTGATTAAACATTCATATTTATTATAGCTCCCCCCCCCCCTCCATTAGGAGTGTGAGAAATAAGTGTTAGGGTAGATGGAAAATATTCATTCCTTGTCAGGTATGAAAGACCCTCAAGGTCATATGCAGATAAGCAGAAGAAAGGAAATCAAAAGGTTTTTGTTTACTTAGTGGTAAACTATCGATTTTTTTTTTTTTCCTTTTTCCAAGAAATATTGCTGAATTTATGTTAAGGGAGTCATGTATCGATATACTTCTTATTTGTTTAAAAAGTATTAGATTTAACCAACTCATAATATCTGGATACAAATGTCTCTCTAGCCTCTGAATTAAATTTTTAAGGCCAAATTGTGAAAATTTGTTTAGATGCCAAGGTACCTCGCTGTAGATATAAACGTATTTCTTGCAGAGAAGCAATTAATGAATTAAAATATAATTTTATATTGACTTAAAAGGGTGGCAGAGTTGTGAAAAAAACACACCATTCAACTTCCTGCTTTAGCAGGATGTTTTCCAGCCTTCCTGCCAAGATTTCTAATGCAGAAATCCCTTTCAGTAAACTCTGCAAAGCTCCAGTGACTCATTTGTTGTTAAAAAGACAAACCTGTCTGTGGCTGAAACCTTATTTCTCAGCTGTTCTACTTTGGATGTAGAACAAGTATTATACACTTTCTCACTACTGCATTTTTAAATGCATTTGAAGCCAATTATCCTGTTCTTACCAAATCCATGCTGGAACCTGGCTCTCAGACCTGGTCCATACACTGTGAGAATCTAATTGGGATCTATATTAGAGCTCTAGTTGCCAAGTGGAGGTAGAATGAATCAAGCTAAGATGTTTGAAGCTAGGCTTAAGTATTTTGTTTAAGAAGACTTTAGTCTTCTTGTGGCAATAAAACTCTAAATAGATATAGGTAGGAATAATGGAGATAGTACATTTACATCGGTCATCTTCCAGTTGTCTGCAGCTGAAAGTCAAGAAATGAACAGTAAGTCCCAAGGCTTCTTAAATAATTTTGAAGACGTCAGGTACCAACACTTGAGCTGAGCCCATTTGTTTCAAAAGAAGCTGAATGCCTCTTTCAAAGGGAAGAATTGAAGAGAAGGTTAAATACACCGTCAGCAGTAGAAGACAGAAAAAAGCAGTTTCTTTCATTGCACTTTCACAGCTGAAATATTACCACCCCTGATTAAAACATGAATACAGAGATTAAAAACTGCAGTAGGATTAGTCCTCTGGTTACTGGTTTCTAGAATACCTTTCTACACCCATTACAGAAAATGCAAGCAACTCCTGAAGTATGAATGTTAAAGACTTTAGTCAATAGCCATTACTTAGATAGGTTATGTGACTTGAGATAGCCTAGGAAGTTACCTGGTCTCCAGATGTGCACTATCCTGTGTGAGATTTGCCAGTGCCATCTGGATATTTTAGGTAACTGAGGATATTCCAGATGATCCTAGGTCCCCTAGTTCTTCAGGAAGCCAAAAGAAATCTGATGTCTGTGGTAAAACTGTGCATGCTTTAAGAGGTGGCCAAACAAGAGTCAAAACCTGATGAAGCCATTAAGTTCCAATTTCAAAAGCAGTATAGGTACATGAGCGTAACATTATAACAAGGATAATTAGCTTGTAGAAAAGAAAGCCTTCTTGCCTGTGTCACCTCTAGGGTTTCTGCTAAAGTGTGCATGAAATTTCCTTTAAATTCTTTTAATATCTTCAAAGAAAGAATCCTTAACAGGAGTGGAATTAAGGAGAATGCACTATGTAGGGAGAGTGTGCTATCAAGAAGCATCTCAGAAAAAGAGATATTTGTTTATAACTGGGTGCATGGTGATAGAAGCTGCTATCCATTTGAAGGAAGTGAGGATAAAAAGTGGAATAACTTTAGGATTTTCTTGCTAGCAAAGGCATTATTTAATAATAACACCAGAGAATGTGGAGCTTTGGGAGTTTGATTTTTAGGGTTCTTTTGTAAAAGATGAAATTATAGAAGAACGAATATTATGGAAGAGATTACTGGAATATATTTGCCGATAATGGAAATAAGTCTGGCCTATTCACTGAGGTTATACACTGAACAGTTCTGCTTTGTATTAAAAATTACTGAGAAGTAAGCTAATGTGCTGAATGTAGCCATTTAGGTTCCGTTAACCATTAAACTAAATAGAAGGCTATTTTATGCATGATTTCGTTCAGTTAGATGAACAAAGGAGCAGTGGGTCTGAAGAGGTAATAGGTAAGTGCAAAAATATAAACAAGAAGGTATTTCCTTTTGTGGGGAAGCATTTCCCCGTATTTTCAAGTGAATTTATGTCATGTCTTATATATTCATATCTTACAAAGCTTTTTAAGGGATCTTTATAGATACCCCACTATTGTGTGCCAAAAATGTTTACAGATTTTCTGCCTTTTGTATTGATAACACAGCTGTTTGTACCATGCTAAAAGGAAAGAAACAGAGTTTAATTGGCTACTGCAGAATTTAAATTCTTTCTTACAGTAAATTCTTTATTTCCCTAAAAACACTGGTTTGGGACCATCAGTTAGGCTAGTAAATCCCTACAACAAACAGCACACTGAAAATGTGATTTACCTGAATTTAGCTGCTGTCTTTCCAACTTATCAGTATCTCATTTTGGATACTGAAATGTGGGATTCATTGCATGCAAATTGAGTGGGGATGCTTTTGTACTTCAGTAAGGGGAAAACTTCTGCACTGAAACTTTGGGCGGGTTTAGATGACAACTATTAGTTCTAGTATGAATTACTATCTAGTTTGTGTTGCTCAGCTAGATAATGATGTTTCTCTGTTGCATATCTCTTTCTTTTAATTTCCCTCTCTTTTTTCCACTGAGCTTGCTAGCATAGCTATTTTACTCAGTGGTTATGGAATAATACACAACTAAACTGTCAAGAGGAAGATCTTAAACTTCATTCCACTCTCTTCAGTTTTTTTCTCCAATCATTATTACTGAAAACAAACCTTTTGAATCACTAAGTGCACATGTTGCTTGCAAATATTGGTTACTGTTTGTGCACATTAGGAGAAATTAAAAAGTGTTTTCAGGTTTTTTTTTTTTTTCACGGCAATCATCAGCATCTATACGTTTAATTTCTCTTAAGTCACCATAATAATCTCCCCAGTAGTTACCTTAAGATAACTGCTCCCTCCACTGCATTCTGAGCTCTGCTAAAGCTATTGCGTCATGTGTGGCTTATAAAGGTTAGAACATGTTTAAATTTAAAATTGCTTGGAGAAAGGTAATATAGAATCATAGAATCATAGAATAGTTAGGGTTGGAAAGGACCTTAAGATCGTCTAGTTCCAACCCCCCTGCCATG
>JANRGW010029015.1:7625-35513 GCA_024733675.1 Psilopsiagon aymara
GTGGTGAGGCACTGGAATGGGTTGCCCAGGGAAGTTGTGAATGCTCCATCGCTGGTGGTGTTCAAGGCCGGGTTGGAACATAGCCTTGGGTGATATGGTTTAGTGGGAGGTGTCCCTTCCCATGTCAGGGGGGTTGGAACTAGGTGATCTTAAGGTCCTTTCCAACCCTGACTATTCTATGATTCTATGATTGTATGAGTTGACAAAAAGTTCAGCTGATAAAAGTACACTGCACATATACCTTTGTGACTACACTTAAGTACGTAGAAACACAAAATAGACCATAGTATTTTAAACACCCTCATATAATGTCATCCTGAACTGACAGCTGGGGCATTGGGCTGTAAGTCATAAATATATCCCTGTAGCTGCCACTGATCCATTTTCTGAACTCCAGAGCAAACACAGGCACTGGCTCTAAAACTGTCATGACCCTGTCAGCTGAGAACAAGAAGAAACCAGAATGCATTCACCCCACCTATACTCACAAACCTCATAGCATGTGCACAATGACAATGACAGAAGGATGTATTGACCCCCTTCACTAATGTCACTGAGGAAGATGAGACACTGAGCGAGATAGTGTGGCTGTGACACCAAGACATCTCCTTTCACAGGCATGGCATGCATCCCAAGCCACAGGTGCCTGCCAGGGTATTCATCCCAGCAGTACAGAGGGACACTCTGCCACTGTGGGCAGGTCCTTTGCCATCACACCTTACTGCACCATTCACCCCTTGTGTCCCATATTGTCCCCTTTCTTCACTCCTTGGTATAAACTGTATCTCTAGATACAGACTGTTAACCTCCAGATCTGAGATTTACCTGCTGGACATTTCTGGACTCTAGGGATTTCCAGAAAGTGCCTGGACAGACATAACCTACAAGAGACCTAAAAAAATAGAGCAAAGGTAAAGCTTTCCCGTCACGATTTGATTAGCTTTGTAATGCAACACTTCACAGCACTTCCATCACTAGAAAAGGCATGAAGCAAAAATGAAGGTGCATTTTGGAAGACGGATTTGATAAGAGTCTTCTTAGCTCTAAAAGGATTGTCCAATTAATTTAAAATATATTATACTGTATATGAAGATAAGTACTAAAAAAAAATAATCTTTTATTCCAATTTTAAAGACCCCCAAAAGTCTATGAAGCAAAATATAATTTTAAATGTTAATGTAAATGAAATGTTGTTGGCTGCTCTATTGGTGTCAATGAACTTTTGCTTGAAAGCAAATTACTCCCCTGACTGCAAGTTCTGCAATGCTGATAATTTCTGATGCACAGACATGTAAGATTCATTGACCTATTTAAATGCATTTCCCTGCTAAGAGGCCTGATTACCCAGGACTGGCCAAACTAGTCCCACTCTGTATCTAAATCTGACATCTCAACTCCAGTGTGATTCATTATTATATGATAAGGATGCCAGGAAGTAGCAAACACACAAAGTGGGGAAGGAATGCAAGTGGGAAATATCTGACATTCAGAGAGGGTGCTTGAAGCTGACTTAGCGAATGCTAATGAACAGCCAGTTTGGACCATTTCCTGCTTATGCTAAAAAAAAGTCTGCTTTATCAGAAATGAACCCTTTTTAAATACAAGACAAGCATAATGCATTTGCATGGTTGAAGAATCCACCTAAAATCCCTTTTGCTTTAAAAAATATAGTGCTATTTTGGAACCAGGTCAGGAGACAAGTCTGTTGTAACTGACTCAGTTATAATTATAGTACAGATCAGGCCCCAACTCCACTGTAATTGTATAGCATGACAGGCTTGTGCATGAACGAAGAGTAGGAGTCTTGGCTAGAGCAAGACAAATTCTAATATCATGAACATAACAGTGAAAATCATAATTACAGATACGTCACTGTGGATTGGGGATGCAGCAGGCATGGACTGATTCCCAGTGACCTGGGAGGGGCTGACTCAGCTCCACACTGCTGCTGCTGCTCGGCAAAGCAGCCAGGCTATGATCACTGCTTTTTGCCAAGAGGGAAAATGATTGGTAGGGTGGATATTCCCTGTGGGTCATTGACAGATGCTAGTGACAGGGGGCACATCTTTTACTTTACCACGGTGAAGTGAACCCTGAAAGTAGGCAAGTGCTTTCCTTCCAGAGCAAAAGCCAATACAGCAGCAACAGGGTACTTTCATTGTTCCTGCAACACATGGGAGAGGTAAATGCTTCCAGTGGAGCACACTGGGGCTATGCTTTGCATCATCATCCTGCATGCTTTGCTCCTCTACCTCTCTGGCAGTACAAAAAGGTGCGTCTTCCCCTTAGCTAGCAGGTGACTGCAAAGCCAGCACATGCTTTCATCAACCACCTCTGCAATGCAAAAGGTGACCTACAGCAAAGGCATGAGATAAACAGCCAGAGGTGATCCTGTTTCTGCAGCTGGGTTCATAAGACTTTGCCTACCTGAGCACTTTGATGCCTCGGGTTTTGGTTCAAAGCAATCAAGGCCAAGTAAAAAGCAGATGCAGAGAGCCACCAAGACCATGCTTATTCAGCATCACACCTCTTGGACATCCTTGGCACCAAGCATCAGGCTGCAGGGAGGTAGAGAATATTTTTCCTGGTGTACATTACCCTGTTACACCTTTCCTTTAGGATTTAGTGATGATATCAGTGCCTTTTATAGAACACGGCAGTAGTTAAGCACTTTGATGGGCTTCAGGGTCTGCCCTTCACAAGTTCAGGGGCCTTCTCAGGTTTATGGATTCACATCTGACCTTTCCCACTTCCCAGAACAGCATCCTCTAATCACCAGGCTCTAGGCTCCAGAGAGAGCAAGGGGGTCTTGCCCACCCTTCCAGTGCAATGTGGAAGATACGGTTTTCTACATCCTACCAAAAACTGATGAGAAAGGGAGACGGAGGCATGATTATCCCTTTTACATTAAACAGTTACTGGAGTTGACATTTGAATGTACAACAAAAAAACAACAGATGGATATTGACAGATGGAGAAGCATGAAGAAACAATGAGACATCCTCAACCACCCTTCTCTGCTTCTGAAACATGTTATTGTTTCCCCTACCATCTCTCTTGACCCCAGCAGCATTTTCAAGTGCTATTCCGTATGCTTCCTTTCTTTGCCTCCATATGTCTTAAACATGTAAAAAAAAAAAAAGAAAAGAATTAATTCCACTTCTTCTGGCCCTACTCAGCCAATTTCCTCCTGCTCTAAAATCTGCTTTCTGTTCCCTCTTGTCCACAGAAACAGTTTATGGCATTACCAGCAAAGTCACCAGCTAACTTGTCCTCCCTTCCGTTTTAGTGTGACTGCACACCCTCCCTTCCTGAAAAACACCTGTTATCCAGCTTTCATAAACGCCATACGCTTCTTGTTTTCCTCCATTCCCATGCCATGACACACTTCCACATCTTCAACTACCCTTTACAAACTCAGCAATTTAACTTCTTCATTTCCACTCTGCTTTGCTAACAGCTTGCCTTTCTGTCGCCAGCTGAACTTCCTTAATATCCCTCTGCAGAAAGCAGATCACATGCCAACAAACTGCAAAACTCATGCACTTTCTTAAATTCCTTCTCTTCCTTGATACTTCTTAAGTTTGAAAATAAAATGTATCCACTATTTTTGACTTACATTTTCTGATCCAACATTTTCCAATTCAACATTTTCCACTGTCACTCATTCTTAAAATTCATACAATAGTATTTTCTCCATGATCTCCAATCAACAAACATGCCAGCACTTAACTTATATCACAGATAAGAGATATGCTTTTCTGGCTCCTAATGTTTTACCTAAGTCCATTTCTTTCTTACCTTTTACTCAGATAAGCCCCCATTCTTCTGCAGGTTCTTTTGCTGACTTTCCTATTAAATTTCAGTGCCTCCCCTCTTGCCTTCATGGACACACACATTTTAGGGTATTTCTATCTCTCCTTCATCTGCAGAAACACTTCATTCGCCACTTTCAATGATCCCACTCTGTCTTTTCTTTCCCTGTTCCTGGAACTGATCCACTGGCCCAATCCATCTAATTTGCATTGGCTCTTCTTTGAAAAGAGCTATAAATCCTACCTTCCCTGCTCTCAATATTAGAAATTACTAATAAAGATTAATGGAGGCATTAGCCAGATGCAAGCAAACTTCATTGCTTGTTTACTTATATTTTGCTGCTTATTTGAAAATTTCATTTGTGATTATAAGCTGTGATAAGACCATTACCTCTTCTGATGCACCTCTAAGTATCTGGCACGTTCTGAGTCCTGTATAAATTACACTCAAATTGTCATGAAATTGAACTAACATTTAAAGCTTTGCAAAATTCATCCCCACCAATTTTTGGTGTCTGAATTCAGTGCTCCATTTGGAGCCTGACATGCAATATAATTACAGTGAAAGGTGAAATAGAGTACTATGAACATTTCGCATACCTGCTATTCACCATCTGTTCTTCTCTGCGATAGAATGATATAGCTTCCCTCTACAGAGGAGCCTTTGACTCAATGGGAAAGGGAAAAATAGTGCTTTTTGCTATACTGCAAAAAGATTTTTATTTTGTTCTTAAAAAGACAAATAAAAAATAAAAATATATCTTAGTGGGCTACGATGATATTTTAGATGACTTCTAACTTCAGAAGCCATAAATTAGTACGCCATTACCAGGAAATCATAGTACTGCCTTAACAGGACCATGAGGCACTTTGGCATCTTTTTATACTTTGTCTGGATCATTGGCCCTAAGAGGTGAAGCCACAGGCACTGGAATTTATCCTAAAAACAGACTGAGGTTTTCACATAATCAAGGAGTGAATCATTAGATAAAAAATGCCATTGCAAGATTTGCAACGATTCCACAATCACTTGCAAAACCGAGGGTGAAAGATAGGGTGGGCACAGGCATCTTAACTGATACCTGTGTTGGATCACAGTGAAAAGCTCGCTTTGCTTTACAAGCTGTGTCCCATAGACCTGCTCACCTTAACATGGGAGTGAGAAGTGAAGGAATAACTGGGGATGTCACTTCTGCCTTTTTTAAAGTGAATTCTCTCCTGGGGCACAGCACTTTCCTTCCTCCTACTTCTACCACCCCTTGTCTGGGGAATAAAGCTGCCACAGCAGTGGCACCTGCCTCTTACTCTCTTTCTGGGTGATTTCTGAAACCCATGTCAGCATGTTGCCCCCAACCTAGTGGGGTGCCAACAGGTCAGGTCAGCCCACCCAGCCCTTCTGCAGGCCTGTCTCCTGGGGGTTTGTAGTCTTAAAAAGAATATAAATTAATAGTAATAATAATACTAGAATTTATATATAGAAAAAAGCAGGGCATGGGAAGGGTTAACTTTTCAGACCCAGACAGTTCCCCGCTGATCCGGTAATGAGTAAGCAATGCAGCTGAATGTCAATAGCTCGGTGTGAACTCCGGTAACCCAGCTGAGACCTGTGCTGGGGGGCTGAAGGAGGGGGGAGTAATCGCCTTGACCCCCCCGACCTCCCCCAGCCCGCTGGGCTCCTACGTGCTGCTTGCCGGAGTGTGAGAAGCCTTTTATAACAACTGGGTCTGAGTCAGCTGTTGGAGGTAATATAATATACCTTAGTCAATAGCTGTATGTTGAACAACATACGATGTGGCAGTTCCTTTCTAACTTGGGGAGCCACCCAGTCTTTTTAGGATTTCCAGGAAGAGCTGTGGCATCTGACCTTCAACTGTTATTAAAAGAAATCAAAGGTTGTATAACAGTCTGCTGGAGCTTTGCATTTCTTAGTGGAGTTGTGTTTCAACAAATGCCTCTACATTTCTGAGCTTCTCAGGTTCTTTATTCCTTTACTTGTTTATCCTCTGGTAAGCATTTATTAATAGAGAGTCTTATTCCTTTACTGTACTTGTTTATCTTTCAGGGGGTTTGTTTTGTTTTTCAATTTAGAAGCAGAAGGGTCTCCCACACATTTCACATTTCTATCTGTGGGTGAAGTCCCTGCATGGCTTTGATAGCAATCTTCCAGCTGTCCATTTGCACCCTGGAATCCCTCCCTTTGGCTGATTTTCTGCATTATCACCATAGTTTTTGACTAAGACTATTAATCCACCTGTCCCTCTGTGAAAGCGGCTAGATTTGTTTGTGCAAAAGGGGAGTAAGATGGTATGAACTGTAAGTCCGCTATTAATCCTGTTAATAGAGGATTAAACTGAAGCCCTATGAGTCAGAAAGGCTGATTTGATTGTTTGGGACTATAACTTAGTTCTCCCTTATGAAAGCAGCGCTTACTGTGCATCACATTTTGTGATTTGCGTATTTGCTCTCTGAGGAAATCAAGGTTAAATATAGCAAGGAGATTCTGCTGGCTTAAACTGGTAGCACAACTATGCTCCTTCAGCCTAACAGTCTCCGGATAGCAGAAGGAACCTGTCTGTTCTTGTCTCGCAGTAACTGCATGCTATAATACAACTTATATTGTTAGCTTATGCTTTGCCTCTGACCTTTACATGCACTTTGCTTAGGTACCAGATAGACTGCATGCCTTATTTTAGAAGGAAAGAAGTAACAGAGGAACTGGACTAAAATAAATGTCTTTCCACTGCTATATTCAGTAAAAGACTTACAAAAGCAACAGCAATGGAAGGCTGAACAGCACCATATATTCCCTGTATATAGAGCAACATCTATCTCATTTAAAAAAAAAAAAGTTGATACTGTCTCTGTGTTAGAGATTAGCATTCTGCTTGCTCCTCAGCCTTAAGAGAAGGCCTATAAATTATTAATACTAACATCAGTGTGAGACAACAGATGGTAAAGATTACTTGGAAAAAGTCTTCACATTAACATATTACAGCCTTGGTTTCACAGTACGCTGGGACTGTTTCTTGCTGCTGCCAGCCAGCCTGGCCCTGGGAGAAACCTCCCAGCAGAGGGGAATCCTTGGGCAGCAGCAGCAGAAAGGTCCTGCCCTGGTTCAGCTGCACAGATACGGTGGCCTAGCCACCACCACAGAGGGGGTGGTGTGTGCCATGGCTCTGTGAGGGTCCTGGCATCTGCTACACCAGGGATGAGGCCAAGAAGGAAGGAGCTCTGGGCTAGGAAAACCTTCAGGTAGCTAAAACATGTATTCCTTGCTCAGATGCTTCCAGGTGGGATCAGTTACATTGCATGCTCTGAAAAATAAGAAATATGCATTTATCAGTTTTAAACTGTTCTTGAGCCAGTGGTGCTACGAGATCCAAAGTATTCATGGATCTAATTCTGTATAAGTGCGTCATTCAAAAATTTTGCAAGCAATTAAAGTATTTTTTGGATCTCTAGAATGGGTTACTTTAGCTTTATCAGGTTTAAAATCCTATTAAAGTTGATATCAAGCAAGTAAATTAGAAATTTCTGTTAAGAGTGTAAGAGTATTGCGTTGTCTCCCTATCTAGCATTTGTTACAGCAGAACATGACCTTTACTCTTGTCTTAGAGTTACCAGTCTACGGCCCTCTTGCCCATAGCTGTGCTCACACCATTTTTGAAGATAACTCTGTCAGAACCTCTGACACTGAAAGAATTTATCCAGCCTCTTAAAGACTTTTACAGGAGACATTTTCTCATGGCCCATTACTTCTGCAAATGCATATGCCACGTGAGTGTTTCACTGCGATTAAATCATGACTTAAAACATAATTTTCATGTTCCTACATCCTCTGGGTGTCACAGAAAATTGTCCACAAAGCCTAAATAATGAGTTGGGCAGTGCACAGGTGAGAGCATAGAGTATTTGCTAGAAAATGCCTTCAGTGGCGTTGTTGCTGTGATATTTTCATAATGAGTACCAAAGCCTTGGTTAAGCAGTTTCGGACTCATACCTCCTCATTCTCATGGACTAATAACACCTATTTTACTGAACAAATATGATTATCCCCTTCATGATTTTGTCACATTGCATTGCAGAATACTTTCTTGCCCTGGCTTTCGCCAGTCTTCTTTAGGGGGAAGGTCTATATTTGCACAGCTGCCAGTCCAAAACCTTCATGGTGAAACTGTTTCTTAGATCCTGGCGACACCGGTTTCAGTGCATCCAAGCTCCAGGGACTTATGGCTTCACATTCAGATTTACATGATGACTTGGAATATTAGGTACTCTGCAGAGATTTGCTCTTGATGAGCAATTTTGCAACGTATCACAACCCTGAGATGCCACCCTGGAAACAGCTGGCCCTTGAAATTTCCTGACTTGGGAATGAGGTGCTGGAAGAACTGTTTGAAGATCCCTGATATCATAAAATGTTGATTTCTGACACTGATCTTTTTTTGATCATTTAACAATACAGTCAACAGGTTCTTGGAACAAAGACTGGGTTAATCAGGTCTGCTACTTGATACTAGTTTAGAATTAAATTTTACCTGCAAAATTCCACTTACTATTATAGTGCTTAATTTTGCTGTATAAAAGAATTCCCCAAAGTCTCAGTCCTAAGGCCATTGAAGATGCAGGCACACTCAGATTAAGGTTAGCAGGGAAAGCGTTCAGGAAACAGTATTAGTGGTACAGAAAAGGATTCAGATGTTAGCTTGTGATAATTCGTGATCACCTCTGCCTAAAAACAGCTACACTGGCACAGATTTGCATATGCCAATGAAAAGCCAACAAGTGTTTACAGGCTCTGGATTACAATGGTGGCAATCTGTTATGTCACAAATAATCTTGTTCCCAAGTGCTGAATGAGGGTAATTTGTAATCCGCTTTCTCTGAGTTAATGTACCACTAATAACTTCTTCTCGCTTGCTGATTTTACGGGGACCTGGGAGGTGAGGCCTTGTTTGTCAGCTGCAGCATGGGACAACTGGGCACAGCCCGGGGTGGGGAACAGAGCTGGTCCACAGCTCACCACCCCAGCCCCACTCAGCAGTCATTTGGGGTCCTGGGGAGAGTTGCTGCTAAAGCTTCTTACAGAAGGTGTAGCTAGAAGGGATTTTAGATTATTGTCTCCTGGATGAGTTTTCAGACTCTTCACCCCAGAGTTGGTATCAGAGGAGTGTTATCAAGGGGCCCTGAAAGCAGAGGCAGCAACTCTCCTCTCCAGTCAAAGAATGTCCTGGGGAAGGTTGCTGAGGTTGCCTGTGATCAAAGGAGATAAGCAAGAAGACGTGTAAAAATGAAAGTGATATGTGGGAAAGCAAGTTTATATGAAGGAGGACGGACTGCTCAGCACTTGTTCTTCTTGCCCTCTGAGCTGTTGTTGAGCAAGCAAACTCAAATTCAGAGCCATGGACCATGCTTATCCCATGTACCTCCACCATCCCTCAAGTCCTGTCTGAACCTCAAAGAGGAGGAGGTCTCCATGTCCTGAAATTGTGAGAGGCAGACCTAGTGAAGTGATCTTTTCTGAATAATTTCAATCAGTCGGCTTCAGGGAAACCAAATAGTGATGAAGAACTGTCGAAGCCTTTTTGGTCCAGCCAGTGATAGGAAGATCTGGCATCATGCAAACATACATAAAGGGATGAAAGTCATTCCTAGATTTTTCTGAGTATAGAATCAACGCAGTGCAAACCAGCCAGTGCTATCTATCTCTGTCAAAAATAACAGTGACTGCATGTCACAGTGCACAGACGATAGGAATGCTCAAATTCTGATACGCACTGTTTTATATGAAGGTCAGCTGGTGATCTATGTGAAATAACAATGTGATTAAAGATAACTGAAAGCATTGAAACAAACTAACTGAAGGCATTGGTATGTCTGAAGGGGAGGGGAGAAACAAACACACAGAAAAAAAGTTAATTAAGATTCCTGGGGAGGGAGGGAAACTGCTTGGTGTTCTGCAGAGGGACTAAATGCTGAAGGGAGGAGCAGACCTTACCAGGTAATGAGAGGGCTAAATGGCAAAGTTTGGGCTGGGAGAAAGGTAGAGCTTCAAAGGAGGAATATGCACAACTTGGATCCTAAGCTGCCTTTACATTTATCCTTAGCAAACTCAGAGATGAAAGGATCTGCATTCAAAGGACCTGCTTTTCTGTTACCTTTCACCTTCTGAGCTGATTTGTATCTGCACAAAGGGTATGTAAATTGCCAGGGCTTCAGTTCAGTGGCTTGTTTTCTAGATATATAGGATGAACCAGCCTATATGCTGGGATCTGAATACCTGAGGACTCTCATATCCTACCACATGCTGCTGAGAGTGCCCTGTGCTATTCTGGTAAGGGGGGGGGTGAATCTTCTCTAGTGCTTTGGATGGTGTATGCATAATACTGCAGCTACAAATGTACGTGAGACGAGATACTGAAACACTGATAAATTTTTGGGTTCCGTTGTTTCTCCTCTGCCAAGGTCCATGGTGCAGTGCCCATGCCTCTGCCCTTTGCCCACTGCCTTTTTCACCCTCATGTTGCAGCAGCAGGGGTGATGTCCGTGGGGAGTGCTGCTCCCCACGCCATGAGGGCAGCCAAGCAGAAGAGCTGCCGGGCATGCAGCCTCCATCATTAGCCCTGCCAGCAGCCTTCCTGCTAATGAAAGGGTCTGGATGCATGTGGGAATTGGGCTGGGGTATGAGAGAGGGACGGTGCATTTGTGGTCCCAGACCAGAGGGCTGGGAGAGAGATGAAAAAATGCTCTCCTCACCAAGAAGAGTTCCATCAATTTAGTTATCAGGACAGCATGGAAACTGTAGGGAAACACTGGAGGACGAGGAACTGATGCACATTTTTTGAGTCTCATTTCACTTGTGGGACTGTTAATTATGAGAATGTAGAAATGATTGCGAATGCCTGTATTTAGACAGTGTGCTTCAGGATTCACTGCAGTTAAGCCCCAATTACTCCAATGGTATTAAAGATCCCGTGTGGGTTTTGCAAAATTCATTTACATCCATTTAAGCCCCCTTTGCACAGACTGAGCAAATGATAACAGAACTTAAGTAAGAAAAATAAAGGGAAAGGAGGTAAGACTGATCTCAAAAAGAAATGAACTTCACATTTGTGGTCCGTTTACAGCCAAAGGCACAATCAACTAATCTGACTCCTAAGGTTAGTCCTAAATATCAGTGTAGGCAAGTCCCTGGATAGTTGCCAGTGTCTCAGGGCAGATAACATCAGCACAAGTCGAGAAGAGCTCTCCAGTCTAGCCTGTGTTTTAATATACTATTAAAATAAAATGAGACAGCAATTAGTTTCTCTTCAGCTATTCCACAGCATAACTTCATCGGTCAATTAGTATGAATAAATAAATATAGGTCTTGAATTATTAAACTGCAAATAGAAGAAGCAACTGCATTTAATATTTCACTGTTCCTTCTCCTTGCTCTTTTGCTTTGCTTGGAGTTTCGAGTCAGTTGGTATTACAGGGGAGCTGTTGTATATTCTTAACTCTTTCCAAACTTTTCATTCTTTCTTAGGATAATTTTCTTACTCCAATAACACTTTTAATCCTGGCTCAAGACATAAAGGTTGGATTATCAGAGGGTCTGCATTCACAGAGCAACAGTCTAGCCTCTGGGAGCAACAGGGAGTTCAGTGGCTTAAAAAAAAAGAGAAAAAAAAAAGGACATCTAAGTGCTTCAGTATGGGCTTACTAATTCGAGGTTCCCACTCACTAAAACCTTCACAGAATCATAGAGTGGTTTGGGTTGGAAGGGACCTTAAAGATCATTCAGTTCCAACCCCCCTGCCATGAGGGGTTGGCCTTAATCTTTCTGTACATGGGCTATAGAAGAGTAAACAATGTCTGATTATCCCACCAGTTAATCCCTTTTCCTAGTAAGAGAGGCAGAAACAGGGGTTGATCAGGGTTAGGATATCTCCTGTGTGTGTCTGAAGACTCGTAGCTACTTGGGGCAGAGAGGTCCAGTCTGACGGATCTGCTTAGGAAACTGAAGTACCACAGGCGGTAGGAACTGCTCAAGACCTTTGGCACTTCAGGTTCCATGTGCTGTGACTGTCTCAAATGTTATTTGAATGTGTACTCAACAGAGATCAGTCTCTTTAGCTGCTGCATG
Organism: Psilopsiagon aymara; assembly: GCA_024733675.1. Lineage (NCBI taxonomy): Eukaryota > Metazoa > Chordata > Aves > Psittaciformes > Psittacidae > Psilopsiagon > Psilopsiagon aymara. The sequence continues at coordinate 19,569 of JANRGW010029015.1, forward strand.
GTGGAAAAGTCCTGCACAAAGAGAAACCTCATTTTAATTATGGACTTTGATTGTTACCAGAAGATCTCCAAGAAGGTAGATAAGAGCATTCTCTGACTTCTTTGTTCACAAACGCTACTGTTGACCTCCTTGGTCACTGGTGTAGATTCTTACAGAAATGGCTCACTACTGTAAGTAGTTCTGTACTTTGCCAAAGTGTCTGGATGTTAGATCACATGTTCCCTGCAGGAAATAGCCAAAGAATATATTAAATAATAGTAACATGTTTCATCTTCTGTGATGTGAATGTCAATGCATATAAGAGGAGGAAGAAGTGCAACTTCAAGTCAATAAGCTGGAGAGGGCCTAAAAGCTCTTGGGGTATTTCCCTGCTGAGATGCACCTGCCTTCTGACCTCTGGTTTTGATTGTGGACAAAATTCTCATAGTAATGGCACTGTTGTATGTGAGAAGAGAGTGGGTTCTCCTCTAACTGCCTCAGAAGAAATTCTTTGCTGTGAGGGTGGTGAGGCACTGGAGCAGGCTGCCAAGGAAGTGGTGAGCACTCCACCCCTGGAAGTTCAAGGTCAGGTTGGACAGGGCCTTGAGCACCCTGGTCTAGTGAAAAATGTCCCTGGCCATGGCAGGGTGGTTGGAACTAGATGATCTCAAAGACCTTTCAACCTAAACCATTCTGTGATTCTATGACTGTTTTGCTCAAGATATATGTACTGGTGTCCCCAAACTTGTGACTTGGGCAAACGTGCTGTGCAATAGGAGCGTATCTGTAGAAAACAAGGAGCCAGTGTCCCACTGTGTGTGCTGTGAGGGCTCTTGTCATGGACTAGCTCTAGCATTCTGAGCTCCTGTAGCAGCTGGATCATACTGGGTGAACCTCTGGAGTGCGTCCTCCAGTTAAACTTTGTCTAAAAGAGGCCCAGCTCTCTTATCCTGAGACTGCCCCACAGTGTGAAATAATACACATTAAAGAGTGGGCACTGGGGAGGTTTGTAAACCTGAACCAAAACACTAAAACTGATGCACCCTGCTTGAGGCAGCAGACTGCAGCAGCAGCACCCCTCGCCCGGAAGCCGCCCACCTCAGCGCTGCCCGCTTTACAGTGCCGCGAGCGCTGGCATCCCGCAGGGTGAGGGCTGCGGGGAGCTGCCGCGGAGACACGAGGCTTCGTAAGACGCGGGAGGGAAAGGGAAGGCTGAGCGCCTCAGCCCAAGGTCACAAAACCCAGTGGTGGCCGACGCCTGCCCAGCGCAGACTGACCTCTGCTGCCACCCGTCCTGTGGTCTCCCACTCTTCAATATTCGGTGCTGATGACAAACCTTGAGCTGCTTCTGTATGCACTTTAAGCGTATTATTTTCTCACCTTTGAAGTCGCTTGAGGCACTCTGTGAGCTAAGTGCATTTCTCTTAGATTGACTCACTGCAGTGTATTCTACAATGTTAATTTTCAATGACATTTTTTTTTTCTATTTCAGTTTAAATATATTTTGCCATTTTCTGGCCTGCTTTTATGTTCTTGTTTCCCATTGTTGCTACTGTAAGACACTGAAGAGTGTAGTTTGGGTATGCTAATAAAACTTTCATCCTTTACAGCTTTTGGGTGGCAACCATAAATGGCTCATGGCAGCAGGCAGGGGAGAGTGTGACATACAGCCTTGTGGTTACGTCTAACAAGCACTGCTGTCTGATCTGCTCTGGCCTGCAGCATTTTCTCCTCTCTGCTTAGCTGCCATGGTGATAGGTTACTTGAACATACCAGAAATAGACAAACTCTCAGGGCTTTCTCTGAGTCTGATCATGAGGGATTGGTGTACTTGAGCTTATGCACATATTCGTGAAAACTGCCACTTGAGGCTGTTGCCTGCGAAGTAGTGTGGGGTGTAGCATTGTGCTTGCATTCACAAGTGTGCAAGAGCTTCTCCTGGGAGGGCTGGATATAAGAAACAGGATACTTAATTCTGGTCAACCTGAAGAAGAGTTTTAACTCCTCTGTCCAGTTCCATGCCACATTTTGCAAACTAGCAAGGGTCTACAAGGATTCAGCTTGGTAGGCAAGTGCCAGCTTCCCTGTCTCTGTATCCCTGCAAAGCAGAGATGGTAGCTTAAATGCTTGTGTTGATTGTGGTCCTGAAGCTGGGATGCAGGCATAACTACAGAGTTTCCTCCTTTCCTATCATGTCCATTAGCAAATTGGTGAAATTCCCATGCATAAGGTACATGCCAGACTTTGGGAGAAATAAGTCCCTCCCCAAGGGTCCCAGGAAAGTTGCTCCCTGTGTCCCTGCAGAAACACGTAGTAGCAGAAGGCTTGTCACTTAAAGCTATGCCTTTTTGTGAGACAATCCATGAGGTGCAGAACAAGTTTGAGAAGATAAAACTAAACCAGAAATAGGACAGGGCAAGGACTGAAAGAATAAGTAAGTCTCAAAATTGGAGCCTGAGACTCAATTCTTGTATCTGTAGGGTCAGGGTAACCCACATCATCTCTCACAGCTTGTTCAGATCAAGTAGAAGGTTTCCTTCCCTGCCTGTGTGCTGAATGAAACCAGCGTGTACAGGTGGTAGTCCTGACCCAAAAGCCAGCCTTATATTCTGACAGCAGCTTGACCAGGACACCCTACACCAGCAGCCCTTGCAGTGCCACATGGTCAGTGGTGGAGCTTGAGTCTGAAAACTATCCCATGCAGTGTAGCCTCTAACCTGAGAAGATGGAGCCCAGGCAAATGGGCCTAAAATAGTTCAAAAGAAAGAGAGAAACTAGGCAAGACAGTGTTTAAGAAGGGAAATATTAAATATTCGGAGGTATTTATGGTAGGTCAACAAGGGGGAAAAAAAGCAGAGGCACAATAGGTAAAACAAGTGGAAGAAATATGGGAGGAAGAGGAAAAACTGGGTAGATGGAATAAAAACATTAATAAGGATGGCTGGAATTTTTAATTTTTACATGAGCTGTTAAGTACCAATTTTAAGTAAGGATAACTGTTTTTTAAAAGGTATTAGATGAACTTTTAAATATATTTTATTCTACGTTTTCACATCTCAGTCTAATTTTTAAAGGTAATTCCTGAAGTAGTTGATATGACTATTTTTTTTTTTTTAATGTGATTCAGTTGGATTTGACTGTTACATATCTTGTCAAAATGTTCCAAACTACAGCTTTTGCTGCGTACTGGCCCTTTACATGCATAAACCCTTCAGGAGAGTAGCAGGTGTCATAGAAAGGGAGAAGCCATTCAGAAATTAAAGTGTTTTCAAAATGAGAATTTGTAGATGATGTCTTCAACATGGAGGTAGAAATACAGCGTGTGCTTTATGTACTTATATTTTATGTTTGTGTATGGGTAAAGTGTATCTAAAAGGCAATTACAGATGTTTTTACTAGTGAGATAATATATCAAGAAAACCCCTCCCTTAGAAGGAAAAAAACAAGGTCAAAACAAACAAGGGTGGGGAGTATCACCATTATTCAGATATAACACCTTTTTGGTTTGAAGAAAGGCATTCCATTGATAGTGCTCAGTGACCAATCTGCTGACCATTAGTCCTTCATTAGTTTTGTTTCCACTTCTGTTAGATTTATGCTACATACATGATTTGCTAAATAGTTTCTGCAAACAAGTATTTGTTGTCAGAATATAATATTAAAAACTAAAGTTACAAGTTAAATTGCACAGCTTAGTTGTTACAGGCTGGTTTTGAACCCTGGCTAGATTAACAGAAAATGGATCCTAGTTCAAGTGCACAAATCTAGACTAGGCTCCAGTTTTAAAAACAAACAAAACCAATCCTCAGACTCCAAATTCATTCCTTTTCCTGAAAGGTCCTGTTGCTGTAGATGAGTTGATGAGGAGTGCACACCCAAGGACAGAGGTGTTCCCAGAACACCTGGGTATCAAAACACAAAGTGGGTCTTTGCATATTCTGTGCCCTGATTCAGGAAATCACCTTCCTAGGCTGAAGCCCTCCTCGTTTTCTGAGACGCTGGTGAGGCTGGAACAATAGCAGCAGAATTGAAGCTTTTGTTTAAGCTGTCTGAATTGCCATCTACATGTTTATTGGTTTTGTTACTAGGACTTTTTCTTTCATCTAAATACTCATGTCAAAACAACAACATGAGGAATTGTGACTAAATAGTTCAGGTTTTCTAGGGATTTGGCCTTGGGTCCTTCAAATACTTTAAGCAGATGTGCAATCTCATTGAAGTGGGATCTTTAAGTTCATGAAGTTGCCTTGTGTTCTTACATGATGCCTGTGACTTATGAGCAGGTCTTGAATACTGTTTTCACTATACTAGATGAGATGGCTCTGGTAGGTATAACCTCTTCCAGACGTTTTTTCACAAGCTTGTCCTTTCTTCCTGATAATAAGGAAAAAAACCCTACGTGTAATATTGTAATTGCATTTTGCACTGAAAAGTTCTCCCTTGTATGGTAGATTTTTATTCAAAATGTGCTAAATTCAGTGTAAAGCAACGTAATCTGATTCTTCTTATATCAGTTTTGTTGTAACTCATCACCAATAGCTACCTGCTGTTTGGAGGATTTTATATTTCGTTTTAATGGGCAATGCCTGATCCTAACATTCTCCCTCTCCCTAAAATTTAGTGAGAAATCTCCTTAAAAAGGTTGAGCAGCCAGGTCATGTTTATATGACCTTTTCTTCTATTAGTATTGAGTCAAGACATGGATCTGATGTGAAAATGAGAATAGCTTGTGAAGATTTACAACAGCATACAAAGGGTTGGGAGTGGGCAAATGTGAGTCAGAAAGGGAGGTTCACAATAACTTAGGTGATTTTTCTTTTCATTGTATGTGATAGAAAGGCATGACAAGGTATTATTGAAAGACACATAAACTTTGCATCCTTTGTCGAAGCTTTCACCAGGAGATGGGAGAAGCCCTTAGCAAAGAGGAGTTCGACTTAAACAAAGAGCGGGTCAAATCTGTAAGCTTCTTGCTTTAACTCCATGTCCAGGGAGTCATCTGAGGCACTCTTGCTAAGTTAGGAGCAAATAGGCACTTCCAGCTGGTTTAGATCCTTACCTGCTGTGGAGTCAGCAGGGGAGGTAGTGCATGGAGATATGGCACAACACTGAAACATCACTGGCAGCTGTAAACAGCATATTAAATCACCAAACTGAATGGAATAATTAGCTATTGCCCATTCTGCTGTGGGCATGATAAAGTCCCTTGAAAAATCTGGTAATTTTGGTTCTGTCCAGATGAACGCTGCTGCAGCACTCTGCACAAGAGTGCACTAACATTAAAAGGCTGTTGCCAGGTAAAGGTTTGTGGGGATTTCATCTGTAGTCAAAGCTGAATTTTCATTCTGTTGCTGTTTGAGATCTGTCTTGGGCTTCTCTTGGATGTGGTGGCTCTGAGGCTGTCTTTTTTATTATTTTTGATATACACTTTATTTATTCCATATTACACTAAAGCACTCATAAAGCATTTCCAGTGCATCCACTCTTCCTTCTGTATCTATACCCTCATCACCTTTGTTGTATCTGCTACAATAGTTTTTCAGGTTTTAACATGGTTTTCCAGCCCAGGTTTGGGTTGCACAGTATTGCTGAAATCACGTTTCTTAATAATCCTATGACTTCTGTCTCGTAAAACACAGAATATACCTCTGATGCTACGAGCATTAAACTTTTTCAGAAAAAGCTGTCCTACACCCTCAAGAGCCTGTTTGACTCAGCTTCTTGCTACATCCCAGATTGTTGTTCCCTTTTTTAAGATTTCTCTTTTCATGGTCAATAACTAAAGCCCTTATCTCCATCATTTTCTTCATCTCTGTTGCTTTTCACATTTGCATTGTATCTATCAAGCTACAACCACTGCCTCAATGTACAGACCTTGAAATCCACAAGTCACAACTGATTAACATAATAAAAATTGTTTCAACTTCCCTCCAAGCTCCAGTACGGCAAAGGACTTCCACTTCAGAATAGCTGCGAGTGCGCAAATCATCCCACTGGATTTAACATCCCAGAGTTTTTGATGATTGCAAGCAGTGGTACCACTGCTGGCCTGGAAAATACAAGCCCCAGCAGAGATGGATGCAATAAGGTGCGTCTGCATGTTCTCTGCAGGGTGGTGTTTGTGGGCTTGTGCTCTTTCCTATGTTGTTTTTCTAACTTCTGCACATTGAAACACTCAGAATTTGCTTGTCCACTTGCTCTGGAAGTATTTTTGAGAAGTGGGAAAATTCTTGTCCTAATCAGGTTTGGTTAAAGATCTGTGTCCATCTTCAAAATCACAGCACTGCAACATCAGTGAATGGCAGCTGCATGTGGAATAGACCAGAAAATATAGCAACCTTTAAAGGAAGACAAGATATGGGTTGAGACTGCGAAAGGTAATAGTGTACATATAATAGTGGTGAACTTAAATGATGATGCCTTACTAAATGAGGTCATCATCTAACACACCCTCCCCTCTACACGCGGAAATAAATGTGTGGCTGAATTCTGATGAAATATTTGTCAGTCAGTGAGTGTTTGTTGTGTTTACTCCTACAAGTATGAAGGCTAAATCACTTGTGTCAGGATGATATGAGTAAACTGAAGGTCACTTTCAGCATACTTTAGCATGCCTCGGAGGCACTACTGATAAGGAAAAAAACAAAAGGACAAAAAACAAAATTAACTTTTAATTTCCCACCAAAACTATGTCTGTCAGAAATAAAGAGATGAGTGAAATCTCTTGTAACATATAGCACAGGACTGTATGTTTAACATTTTATCTGATTCGGTCTATCACAAAGAGCATGTAATTGTGTCTGTCTGCATAAGTACGAATATATATGGATCCTAACACATAGCTCAGAAAGATTTTAGTAACGCATTTTCATATCCAGTTTCAGTTTAAAATCTTTCTGCCCTAAATTAGATGAATACATAAACAAATCAGATATATTAATTTTCTGTTGAGAATGCTTTGGTGATTGCTTACAAAGAAAAGTTATTTACATGCTGATATAAGGCATTACTTAGCATAATGAGCAGTAATTTTCTCATCCTCAAAGGTATTAGGCTCCCTTATGTGTCATACCTAACTCAGTTACATAGTTGTGCTGCTCTGTATGATCCCCAGGTGCATATTTGAAAAGCCTGTGTTTTATCTGATCAAGTTTTATGGAGCCAGCTCAGAGTCTAGCAGTCAGTGTGTGGGTACCAGACAGGCACCCTGCCAGCCTCCAGCATCCACCACCTTCAGCTGGGAAGGCTAAGGCCAGCTGCACCCCAAAAGCCCCTCCTCACTGCCAGGGGAAGGTCAGAGAAGGCAAAGTGCTTTTGGCCACCCACTGGGTGTTGGTAGGCAATATACCTGCCTGAAACTATCCTTAATGCGATGGATGTAATGGTACCGGGGATTTCTGTTTGGTTTCTCAGAAATGACTAATATATCCCTTGAGGAGAACTGTGATTATGTTACATGCTTGTCTGGGATTGCCTCCTCCTCCTCCTTGTAAAAATTTTATATATATATATATATATATATATATATATATGTAAGAATGAAGAGTCACAAATTGTAATAGTTATTAACCACTAATGACATTGATCTAGGGATATAAAAGGAAGATGGTTTCTAAAGAGAGCTTTCAAAGTCTGAAGTATGGAAGATTTTTTTCTGGCCTGAGCTGTGTGAAGCCCCTTCGCTTTACTTTGAGGTTTACTGAAGAACCTGTTTGTGTTCACAGTTCATCTCTCTGGAAAATGTAGACTTGTATTCCTCCACCGAATAAATAAAGTGGACAGAAAATTAATTCAAGCCTCCCTTGACAATATTTTGGCTTGTTTCAGCCTTGACCTGATCCTGAAGACACTCTGCCTTTTAGAACCTCTGTGTTTTTTGGTTTCTTGGCTTTCTGTGGAGAATCATGGCAAAGATATGAAGTACAGTGGTGGTCTCTGTAAGGTAGATGAGGAATAGTATAAGACATACCGATTTGAGACAGCCAAATTTGTTAACACGTATTTAAATTCAGATGGGCTGTGAGCCCTACAGTCAATCTCAGTTTTATGATCTTAAATAATGAGCTGCTCAAAAATACATTGTATTTTCTGCTTAAATAGTTTTATGTCTGTTTATGTCTTAATTGAAACGGTACATAGGCATCTGCAAGTGCTTTTCATTTGAAGGCCATTACTAAATATTGGTATTGCAAAGGTGCCTTAAAAATGTATTTTTATTGCATTACAATGTGTTTGTCTACAATCTCTCCATTAAACAATTAAGCCTCTAAGGTTTTTGCCTGCAACAGGTATAGGTTCTGTTTTGTCAGCAACGAATAACATACCTATCTGCCAATTACAAGGAGTAGATCTTGCATTGAGCTACAGAGAGATCAGTATGCATCTGACAGAAGCCTGAGCTTCCCCATGCTTCAAAATGGCACAACCTGCTCTCCCAGTGTGCTCCCCATGCAGAGAGGCCAGGGGGCATCTAAGCCTTTCCCTTTGTAAAGCATGCATGAGCAGAATTACTTTGAAGAAGCAAGAGTCTGCTTTGTGCTGAGATCACAGCTCTGATGCACCAGGGTGAAGGCAGGTGTTCATATAATCCAAACTGCTGAATTTACTCACTTCTTTTCAAAGGACCATGGAGGGATGTAGCTTGGAAAGAATGTTGAGAGGTCTGTAGTCCTGCCTTCAGCTCACAGTAGGGTCACCTGTGAGATCAGACCATGTTGCTCAAGTTTCTGTCCAGGCAGCTAGTGAAAGCCTCCAGCAACAGGGACTTCACAGCCTTTCTGGACCATCACCACAGCCTGCCTGCCCTCATGGGGAAAAAGTCACTCCTTATATCCAGACTGAGCCTCTCTTTTTTTTGGCTTTCAGCTACTGTGTCTCATCCTGCCATACACCAATGCAAGAGTATGGCTTCATCTTCTTGATCACTGCCCTAATGGTACAGGCAGATGGCCATTAGGTCCTCCCACAGCCATCTCTTTTCCAGGCTGAGCAAGTCCCAGCCCCTCAGTCTCTTCTCAGTTCTCTTAGTTACTCATCAGCTAAAAAGAACCTCTTCTGCCTTTCCTGCCTTAGCACATGTCCAATGAGGGTCACTGACAGCTGCATGCCCACAGATGCTGGGAGGAGAGGAAGTAAGAAATGTAGCACAAAAAGGACTTCTGAAATTTCATGATACCTGTATGAGCTGAGAATGCTCCTGCATCAGCGGTGCCAAGAACTGTGTGTCCTAGCTTGGAAGCAGAAAGTGGCACAGGCTCGCTTTAAAGCTTGAAGTTAGACATCATTGTTCAAGTAAACAAGACCTGTGTGATGCAGCACAGGAATACAGGTGCAGGATGTTAAGCACTCTCTGCATCCTGGTGCTCTGACAGCACAGGAAGGTGCTTTCAGCACGAATCTGATGAAAGTGCCATAGGAAAAACAGAGTGAGTCTCAGTACCATTTGTTCACATCTCAAACTCAACTAGACCACTCCTGAGGTAAGGCAGTAATTGCACAGTACAATCACTGAAGTTCCAGTATATATCCAAAACCTTCCTTAGTGACTAATCATTGCAGGTACAGTTAATAGAAAATCTGGAAAGTCAAAAGCCTTGGCTTCAGCAGAGGAGCACTTGGGTTCTGTAATAGTTGTAAATATTAGAGATTCCCAGCAAGTTTTTATTTCATTTCACTGGTTTCTGTTGTTGCTGTTATTCACTGCAGAAAAGGCTCTTCTCCCTCCCTATCTGTCCTCCTTGTATTAAGTGCTGGATATGCTGTTACCCTCTCACTCAAACCAATGCAATGTCATTAACTGCTGGTACACTATGAAGCACAAAAGAGAATCTTGATCTGTGATTTCTAGGGTGCTTGCTTGGTTGTTGTGGGTTTTTTTGTGGGGTGGTTTTTGTTTTGTTTTGTTATTTTCTTCAATGGGGCACTGAGTTCATTTGGGGTTCCTAAAAGGGTTCTGGGGAAAACTGTTTGGGGTTCAGGTTTTGGAAACACTGGGAAAAAAAAAACCCACTTGAAAATGAATTGAACTTTGATCTGTTCTGGCCCTAAAACCTAGAAAAGTTTGTTTCACACTTTTGTCTTTCAACCACAGACAGATGAGACCAGGCAGCCAATTAGCAATGATGCATATCCGCTGACTAGACATCATGGGACAAAGCTACAGCTAGGTTAAACTAGAATAATTCCATTGTCTGCCCTGAGTTTTTCTCTGCATTGGACGGGGATCCTGCCTAGTTAGTGCATACAGTGGAAGTGGGGATCTAATTACATATAGGTTTCTTTTAGAAAAGTAAGAAGTCATACCTTATTGTCTGAGGGCAACAATTGTGTAAGAATTGGGAGAGTCTTTGCCAGAGTTGTTATGAAATAATGATGAGGATCATGGTATACATGGTATAGTTGAATGCTGTTTCTTTCCTGTTGTGTGTGAGGCATTACAACTGAGCCTTCTCCTCCTGGTATACTCAGCGATGCAACTGTCTTAAAAGAGTAGCTTACAGATTTGGAAAGAAGGCAATTCCAGGGAGTAACTCCCACTGGATATTTCAGCTGTTCCTTTTTATTTATTTAACTCTTTAAACACACAGATAAGGACCACAAAGCAATTTATCTAATTTTTGCCACAATGTAACTTCATCACAATTTCAGTGCAAGGCTCAGATAATTTTAGCTATAAATTTATCCTAAAATCAGTATTTTTAAACAAAACTATGTAATTAGAGAAATAATAGAATTTATTAGCAAATGTTTAACAGCTATTGTTTTCCAGCATTTCTCTGATGATCAGTAAGTCAAAATAACAATGAGAATTGCTTGAGTGGAGACTAACTAGCATCATGCATTTCATTTACATCTTAATGCATTGTTGTTGTTTTTCTTGTTGAAGTATGCTATGTCTCAGGATGCACCTGTATAATGAATATCCATGGGAATAGGCTTATGTGAATTTTTTCTTTGCTGCGTTAAATATTAGAGGGTCTTCCAGAGATATGGCTGAGATTAAGATAAGTGTTGTCTTAAAAACTAGGAATGAAGCTGAATTTTAACCAAGAATTAGAAGTTTAGGGTCAAACCTCTCCTTTCCTGGTGTTAAAAATACACTGAGGTTCAGTGGATTCAGCTGGTATATAGAAGCTCTTATGTTGGCTATACGGAGACAGTCCCAGCTGGGTAGTTTATTGTTAGTGTTGCATGGTGATGTGTATGTTTGTGAGTGAACAAGCAAACCATGTACTTACACCCAGGGCACATCTATCAATCACAGTCCTGCTTCTGCCTGTAATGGGGGTCTGCAGCAGCATACAGGCTTCCTGACAGTCCTCAGTATTGGGCTGAATATTGCCTACAGCTCTTGAGCCATCCATAAAACACCCACCAACCATACCATACCACCCCTAAAGTCCCCTACTCAGTTGGTCTGTACAAAGTTTGTGAAGTCCTAGGAGAAATCAGGTGAATGTATTTTAAATATGGCAGTGGTGACGACCTTTCTGACTAACACTGGCTATGGGTCTTACTGACCTTGGCAGCATGAGAGGGTCATTTCTTGACATGGCTGAACTGTTCTTGAACAATTTATATGGTGTGCTGGGTACAAACAGTCTTTTCTTCAGTATCAGGCATGCATGTCTTATCTTCCTACTTATTCTTTTTTAAAGAATCCTAGCTATTGTGAAGCCAGCAAGGAAAACCATGTTCTCTATTTATATTGTTTGCTCTTCTTGGCCTCTGCTATTCTATCTTGGACAATAGCATTTCATGAATGCATGTTTTTTTCTCTTTTCTTGCTTGGATGATTTTAAAGAGGTCTCCTTTTTCTTCTCCAGCACTGCAGAACAGGGTCTCAGGGCCTGGTTCTGCAGTGCTGACGTTGATGGCCATTTCCAGTTGGCTGAGCGGGGTCTAAACAACATCTAATATTGTTTTGTGAATGCAAGGAAAGAAAAAAAAAAGAATAAAATTACTTGCCAGTCTTTTAAAAAGGCAGCTTTGAAAGATGACAGGAATGAATGAGAATGCCTAGTAGGACAACTCCTTCCTGCTTTGTCTTCCATGAAAAACTCTACATAAACACAGGGAACAGATTTTCAGCTATCCAGAATGCATAACCCAGTCAGTTTTGCTATCTAATTTCAATGGTGGATTGTCTGGTCTTGGGGTGAGAGGGTAGTTGGTCTGTTTGTGTTTGCTGTTGTTGTGTTTGTTTTTTCAATAGAAAAGACAGAAGACCATGCCAGGTTTTGGTTCAAGATGATCAGTGTTTTCTACTCAGTGGATTATCAATGATGGTCTCTAAAGCAGATTTTCTCACCCAAATAAGTGAGGGCCAAACGTAGACAGTGACAAATTCAAGTGTGCTTACATGCAATATTTTCTTGCTCTAAAGGAAATGTTGTGAATCTACTGCACACAAGGAATATCTCTGGGAAAATAAAGCACACTTCTGAATTTTAAGGGAAAGAACTCTTATCTCTTCCAAGCCGCTCTCCATTGCCCTGGCTATTCTGTGGTTGGGTTAGTTTGGGGCTTTTTTTCTTCCCTTTTACTTTATCACAAATAATTTGGGGTAATTCAAAGGCATTAGCAGCCATCAAGCAATACATTTCAATAACTTTTTTGTTTGTATTGCTTCTTGTTTTCCTGGATTTTTTTTTTTTTTTTTTTTTTCTCCTTGTAATTTTTTCAAAGTTCTATATCTGCTCTCTGTGACAGAGGAATAGAAGATGAAAGTGTTGCAGACAGTATTTTAACCATGCCATTTTAGGCCACAATCTAACAGTGTGTAGTGCTAATTTTAGTAATGATTTTGGTGAAAGGCAACTAATTCTATTGTAGAGCATGAATCACAGAAGACATATACCTGTACAGTCCTATTAGGATGTCCTTGTTTAAAAATCTGGAAAGTAAAGCATAATGCAAATGAAATCAGTTACGTTATGAATAATGCACAGTATCCATTATTCTTTATAAAAAGTTGCATGTGCTTCTCAAACCTAGCTAGATACTTTCCTGTTATGTGACACTCGTAGCAATGAGAACCATGGAAGACCAAATATTACGTGGCAGGAGATACCAGAGACGATTTTGTCTGGCTTGAATGTTAAGCAAAACATGCATCTGAATCACACCAATGTGCCTCCATGTCTTCACAGCCATATACCTCTTCATGAACTGTAACTCTCCTCTCTGCAGGGCACAGGGTTTTTGCCTGCCTCTGCTCTGCTTCTGGTGTCTGGGTTGTGCTCTTCGGCAGGGGATATGTTCTCAACTGCACATCCCCAAGCTTATATTTCTGAGGACAGGGTTTGGCTCACGGAGCAACCACAAGCCTATGTCTCTTTATTGTTTCCAAATAAAACAGTCTTTTTGGCTGAGATCCTGCTAAGATTTATGCACATGCTTAATTCTGTACTCCGGGAATAATCGCACTGGTTTCAGTGGGACCACAAGAAATGTGTAAATGTAAATCATTGCAGCACTTGTTCCTAAAAATCAGTGCAAATAGAAAAAAGTTTTAAACGTATACTGGTTACATGACCTTCTCATTTAAGGGGGGAGGAAAGAAGAAACATTTTCTCTAGATAATAATATAGAGCTTGAAAATTCTTCTGCAGTCAGATATTATTTCAAAACTGGTATTTGGGGCTGGTTTTAAATAAATTTATCAGCAAAATAAAGTTGATTGTGAAGGTTTCTAGGTCTTCACAGTGATGATGATGTAAGTGGGACAGGTAATAAAACTGATAAAGAGAACTAAAAAGCAAATGTCCAATGTCCTTTTTTGACTGCGTCCTTGCTTTTCAGAGCGTGATTCCATAGTCCGCTTTAAAAATGTCCTATTTGGAGGGACTAGTAGAGGTGAAGATAGATAGGGGGAGTTTATCAGTAAAAGAGGGTGCTAACCTCAGCCTTGTGTACAGAAGTGCTGCTTCTGCTGTGATATAATCCTTTGCTAGAATGAGCCAAACTCTCTATTACTTAATTGGTCAAAGCTCCCTTTGAGTTGTGCTGATTAACAACTATGGAATCTGGCTCTGCACACTTGTGATGAGAGATGCTTCAGCATTTCAGCTTAGCCCGCCAACACTGATCTCCCCAGCTGCTGGTTCCCAGAATTTCTCAGCTACTGCTGTTGTGCACTATTTGGGGAGGAAAATTTCTCTTTGAGCAGCTGCATGTTGTACTAAGCATACTGAAAGGCAAAGCCATAGGCTCGCAAATGGGAATGAGTGTTAGTCAAATGGCAGAGCCCAACCTTCTCACCTTTCCAGCCCATCTGCAGCGCCATTGCCAAGAAAGTTTTCAGGTTGGCTTTTATATATATATATATATATATATATATATTATTTAATGTGATTGCTTTTGTGGTTGCCTTTGAGAATTTGGTCATCAGGTTCTGACATTGGTTAAGACATTCTATGGGTCTGTCTTGATGGTACCAGAAGGTTTGGCTTTTGTCAGGGTTGGTTGTCTTTGCTTGTTTTTAATTGAGCCAGCAGGCCTGACTGCAAACAGTTTCTAGCATCTTGAGAAGTTAAAAGCTGGAGACTACTGATACTGCATCACAGGGTTTTGTGGTTAAGTATGGTCTGCTCTAAATTACAGCAGAATTAGAAAAGCACTAGGCATACACTTAACAGGGGCTGTCTAAATTTGCACTATTCAGACAGATTATAAGGTTTCACCTGATGCTAATTGTACATCACTTTCTAATTGATACATGCAGTTTGAAAATCTCCATGTCAGACATGTACAGCTACACTGTACTGTTGCTATGCTGTTACCATATGCAGGAGTCACTTTATGCAGAAAATAGTCTGGTCGGCACTGTCTTTTAAAAACAAATACTCTGCTGTAGATTTCTAATGAGCAAGGTGATGTTTTGTTACACGCAAATTCAAAGAGCACTATTCACTCCCTAAAAGAAGAGGCAAACTGTAGAGACTGAAAAAATTAGACAGTGCACAGGACTGTTATTAAAACACCTTAGACATCCTAGTCAGCCTTTGAATTAAGAAACAAACAAACAAACACACAGAAGGCCTGCAGGCTGCCTGGTATTTAACTAAAGAGGAGCAATTAATGAATTGGGTGTGAAGCTGCGCTGTGATCTTTCTGGAAGATTATGAAAAGGGTGTTAAATTTATGGAATCCATAACATTTGGCACAGGATTTAGTGGTTTTAATTTTCCATTCTTAGCTCAGTCTTAACCATCTTATGCACGTATAATGGGCAGGAGAAACTTCTTGTGTGACACTTTCTGAGTATCTTTTTTTCTGTATAAGTATGAAAAGGTTCCACAAGAAAATGTAAATATATTTGGTTTCTATTGCATAATTATTAATAATATGGCAGATGTACTGTTTGCATATTATGCATATTATAACCTTGCTGCATATCTCCTTAATGGCAATTCCTTTGAAGTTGAGCAATAATGTGGTTTGAATGAAGACTTCAGGGTTTAACTAATAAGGAATACACAGGCTTGGGATTCAGAGAACCTGATGTTTTGTCAGAGCATCTGTGTTGACGGTGATGTGCTTTTGTCATGTTCATTATCCATACTTGAGAATTGCCTTTTGAGAAGCAATAGCCTCATTCTGACTGAAAATTGCACTTGGGTCAGTATCTTCCCTTCTTCAGTGAAGAAACATGGACCACAATGTTATTTCCATTCCTTTTGTTAAAGACCATAATTCCCATTCTTTGTTTGCTCAGCTTCTTTACAGCCCAGAAAGGCGTAGTGAGAGGGCATGATATATATCTATGATTTGTAAGTATAAAAGGCTGGACACCAATTCTTGGGACAGAAGTAGATGTAAATAAATTTATATAGGGCACATATCTATTTGATCTGCTAGATAAAGAGGGGATATTAGCAGGGAAATCAAAGCCAACCGTATCCTGGGCTGCATCAAAAGGAGCGTGACCAGCAGGTCGAGGGAGGTGATCCTGCCCCTCTACTC
>JANRGW010029017.1:5085-17634 GCA_024733675.1 Psilopsiagon aymara
CCCGCGCTCCCCCCGGCCCGCCTCCCACTTCCTCTCTTCCCTACAGCAGACCGGAGGCCTGACAGTGGGCGCGGGGAGGTAATACAAGGCGGGGGGCTCATCCCACAATCCCACAGGGAGAGTAAGATGGAGTGGGGCTGTCCCCCCAGCCCTGTCGCAGGGAGAGCCGGGGAGGTGGCAGGTCCCTGGCCCCTGAGGCACCCGGAGCATCCTGTGGCGGGGGCGCCTCTTGCACCCCTCCCTCCCTTGCCTTGATCCTTCCAGTGGCATTTTCCCACATTTCCCAGGGGATTTTGTCATGCTATTGTTAAAAACCGGGAGCAGTTCCCTGTCGGAGGGTTGAGAACTACCTTTTCTGCCATATTCTGGCTGTGCTGCTATAAATATCTAAGGCTTCCCAGGGTTTATCTGCGCCTGGATCCTCTCTGGCAGAGCACTCCCTCCCTCCCTCCCGCTGCCTCAGCAAGTGGGAGTAGAAAGTTTACCTGTGTGGGGAGGAGGGCGTGTGTGGGAGCCTTTCTCCTGTTTCTGGGAGGAATTTCTCAGGCCCCGGATCCACCTTTAGCCCCAGTAGCGACCAGGCTGGGAGACTGTTGCCTCCTCCATCAGGTCTTATTTAGCCGTGAAAGCCCCTAAAAGCCCCATCCTCTGGGGGATGCCAGCAGGATCTGGCTGGGATGCATGGCAAGGGAAGATGCTGGGTGAGCCTGGCACAGCCCTTGCCCCTCTGCCCCCCTCCCCGGGGCAGATTGGAGGGAGGAGGGGAAGTTGCTTTGCTTTCCTGGCAAGGGTAGCAGACCCCGGCAGCCAGGCTGGGCTGTGTGCTGCCCCAGGGCAGCCTAGTACCTGCCACAGCCTCCAGCCCTGCCTGCCAGGCACTGAGCCCAGGTAGTGCTGAATTCCTACCACGGTCCTTCGCAGCTGTAACCTGGGCAAGGGCTGGGGAGGGGGTAGAGCAGGGTGGATGGGAACTGGGGAGGGATCTTGCAGCTCTAATGATCAGCCGTGGTGACAGGAAGCTTTGGCCCATATCCTCATCTTGCCTTTACCTCTTGTCTCTCTTCTTGCTGCCTTTACCTGAGACTTTTCCTCACTTTCCCTGCCAGCTCCAGCAGAGGTAAAAGGAGGTGTCTTCTACTGTTGCCCCCCTGACCATCAAGCACAGTTACCTCAGGCCTTATAAGCAGTGTAGGGGTGTAGCTGATTCCCCCCTGAGCTGCCCCTTGGGCAGGGAGGGAGGGCTGGATATGCAGCACCGCAGTGCTGCCCCACTGCCCAAGGCTTTGGGGAGCAGAGAAGGGGCACGGCACCCTGGAGTGTGGGGTGACCTGGTGTGCCCCAACTGCAGCTCTGAAGAGAGACAGCGTGTGTGTGGGTGCAGGGTGCTCTGTCAGAGGGGGGGTGTGGGTGTGGGAGATTTTGAAGTGCTCACCCACGCAGTCCCAAAGCAGCAGCTCTTGTTGCCTCCGCATATCCTGGTTTTCCGTGGTCCTCACCACAGCAGCTTGTCTCTCAACCCTTGGTGCGGGTCTCAGAGGGTTGGGACAGGTTGGAGCAGGTCAAGGGTGGAATGGGGAAACAGCATGGGGGTGGTGAGACCCATTTTACCTTCCTCTTGGCTCTGCCTTTGGTACGCAGGCGCAAATCTCAGCAGAGAAAAGGGAAGAAGCGTGGTAAATGCCAATACTCCCCTTTCCTGGGGACTCTGGGCTCTGATCCAGTGGCACACACCTGCTGCACTAACTCAGCACAGCCTGCACAAGTCCTGTGCTTCTTGTGATCCCTTTGGCAGTGATACAAAGCTGGGAAAAGGAAGGGGCGAAAGGAGCAGCCTTTCCAGGAAGGAATGGCTTCCTGCTCTGGACAGGGTATCTGTGTTGATGGCTGGGTTTTATGTTGTACCTGTGAACACAAAAGCACATAGAGATTGTGGAGAGAATGCAGTGCACGGGCAAAATTTCCAACCCTCCATCCTCATCTAATGATTTGGGCTTTGATTTATTTTGTCCTCATTCTGGATTATCATCTATGCCTGTATAAACCCCTATCAACCTATGAACCAGCACTGCATCCCCAAGTGCCTGGCTACAGGAGGGAGAGGTGGCAGCATTAATTCCTGTGTTTCATTTGCTGTTGGAGCTCAGCTGGGGCCATTTCTTGTACTTCGTTTAGAATAGGGCAGGTGGGCCTCGTCTCTGGTGCCAGAGCCATTCTGCGCTAGCGCATGGAGCTGCGCTTGGATTCCCACGCTGGACTCATGTTGCCTAGGCTGGCACTGGGAATCAGTTTCTCTGCAGTACGATGTGGGAGGTCTGGATTTGATTCCCAGTGCTGTTTTCTCATCCCCCAAGCTGGCAGAGGATGGGAGTGCTATACAGACAGAGCTGCTTGTCTGCAATGGGCTCCATTCCCCACTCCCATCTTTTGCTTCTTAGGATGCGCAAAAGCTGCCTGTGAGATAGTCCAGAGTGAGGACAGGTCTCTAGAGGTTTAATCTTCTCAGCCTTCAGGGAGGCCACAGCTGTACTGTGCCTGTACCCTATTATCAGCATGGCTTGGTGGGCAGTGGGGAAAGAGAGTTGTCTTGCAGCTGGAGAATATGCAGAGGGTTTTTAAAACATCTTTTTTTTCCTTGTGTAAGCTGAAATTTATCGCAAAGAAGTGGATTAGTTAATTGGAGAGATGGATTAGATGATCTTTTAAAGAGAGATGTCTCCGTGTATTGCGATTGCCTAATCTACAGTGGAATACTGGTAGTAGCTGCTCTGCCTGACATTGGGGCTCTAGGACTGCCTGACTTTTGTGATTCTGTGATTAGCCTTCTTCAAGATACATGTATACCTGATAGAAAAGCATGGAGTGATTGGGAGAAGCATGGCTGGTAAGTTATCTGGTATTACCTGATCTGTCCTCTACCACCAATCCACAAGAATTCTTTAAACCACAGTGAATCAACTAACTCATTTCATTGCTTCACCGCAGTCAGACAGACTAGCTACTGCCCTGGGTGCCTCCCTGCGTAAGACGAAATGGCCGTTCGAAGATTGCAGCACTTACGTATGTGGAAGGGTAACCAGAGGAAAATAAGATACTTAAAGCAAGCATGGCCCTCCTGCTACCACTGCCTTTCCTTTCTTCCGAGCCTTGTGTTTCTGCTTCAGCCAAGTGCATCTTATTGGGAACTAAAAAGACTATTTCTCCATCCACAGAGGAAGCTCCACTGTCTCTCTGACTTATCCATCTTGCTTGTCTGTTCACCTGAAGACAGAGAAGGAGGCAGGCGTGGCCTGACACTTGCCTTGGCAAAATCAGTGCCATGGTCCTAACCACCTGGGAACCAGGAGGCTGACCCATATGGGTTAAACGTCAAAGCTACTTTTCATGTTGGGAAACAAAAAATCATCCAAACAACCCCACCCTTTATAGTTCAAGAGCTCGTGGCTTCCTTAAGCTGCAAACCACCAACTCCCAGATAGAATTTTGCATCAGTATGGAACTGGTGTGTGTTGAAGTTGACCAAGTGCACGGTGATCTGTGCAGCCCAGGCAGTGTACCTCCATGTGCCTGAGGACAGCTGCACGGAAAAAAGCCTCTCTATGTGCTCAGAAACAAATACGTGGCACTTAGGTAGTGTGCAAACTGTGGTGATCAAGCCAACTCAAGCCATGGCTAATTTGTACCTCTTGAGGCAAGGCTTCTTTTTATTTAGTGTTTTCTTAGAAGCAGGACAGAACACTGGCTATGGGCAGAAGGAGGGACTGGCTTCCTTTCTTCAGTTTTTACACATATACTGAATATGCTTAATGCAATTGGAATAAAAATACTGCTTTTTCTGTACTCAGGACCACTAAAAGGGGGAGAGGGAAAGGTTATGTGTTCTGAGATCCACTGTCAGCTGATACTTCCTAATACAGAGGCTATTTGCAGTCTGTGAAGTATGCTGGGTGGCTCCCTTTCCTTTCTAACCCAAGCAATCAAATACCATGTTTCAGAGCCTTCAATATAGATGGATTGATTAAGCATCTCGTGGAAAAAAGAGAAATTATGAATTAGAGTGTGGTTACTGGATCAAAGCAAAAGGGATACTAAGTTGAGCCCTTTGCAACATTCACTCCCTATACCTCTAAACCCCACTCACAAGGAAGGTTCAAAACTGAAAAGAATCATTGAAAGTGGCTCAGGTAAAATGTTAGGTTGCCAGGTCTAAGTACCAAAGATGTTTCTATACATACAGTGTCATTAATGCTGGTGTGTGTGGCTGTGCTGAAACACTCCTAGGGAAGAAACACTTCCCTATGGGGAGAAATGGGAATCTAGTTTTCATGATCTGTTTGGTTTCTTGTCTCTGCTGATTACTATCCACCAAAACAGGTGTGGGGCCACCAGTTTATCTGGCCTGAATAATCCATGGGACATTATTCTGTCGCTTCCTCCCAAACCTGGCATGTGAAGGGACTAAGAACTCACCTCCAGTGAACTCTTCATGTGACAAACTTCTAAGTTATTTCTCCAGGCAGCAGTCAGCCTTCACTACTTTGTGTGTAGCTATATAGTCGTGAAAAGGTAACAGTTCTTGCTTATTACACTCCACTCCTAGTCTGGATTTGAACCACTGAATCATTCTAGCTATCAGCATCCTTTACTGGACCTGCTGTCCAACCCATGGGTGAGCCCTGTATGCAAACCTTGCTTGTTCAAAATGGTGAAATGGTATGTCTAGCATCTATTTACAGATGTGGTTAAGCTTAGATAACTGCATTCTGTTTGGGGACTGCATTTCTAGAGAGGGAAGGACGAGGGAGAGTGTGGGGGAGTGAACAAAGACAATGATCACAGATCAGAGAAAACATGACCTGTGAAGAAAGATTGGGAGAGCCAGGCAAGTTCAGTCTAGAGGAGACAACTGTGGGTGGATACCTAACTGTCTACAAATACCTTAAAGATTGTTACAGAAAGAGGACAGGGGCCAATTATTCTCATTAGTCACCGAGGACAAATCGGGAAATAAATGAGTTTAAGATGAAGCAGAGAGAATACAGATTAAACATAAAATTAAATGTTTATTGCAATAGTGTCTTAGTGACAGTAGAAGATGCTGATAAACTTGGCAGAATCATCATAACTGAATATATTTAAAGCTAGATGTAGGTGCTATCAGGATTTTGTATCTAATAAAGTCTGTCTCCGGTGAACCATAGATCATGATAGTTGCATGCCTACCCAAACAACTTTGGAAGAAAGATAATGAGGTTGATCTGTAAGGCTGTCTGTCCCACTGGAGGAAACTGTCTCCACCTGAGTGAGCTTAGCCTGTGCTCCGTATCTCTTATGCTACCCATAGGAGTCAACATGATGGTGTTGACGATGGGACAGCTTGAGCATATTTGGAACTCTCCAAAAATGTCTGTTTTCTGAAACCTCTGGTGTGTTGTGATAGTGTGTCCTGTCTTGGGGGATGGCTACAGCTTCAGTATAGAAATAGTGCAGAAAAGACATAAACCTGTCCCATATGAGCAATGCTTTAGCGTTTGCAGGCACAGTTCTTGAATTCTGGGATAATTTGGGCTGTTTCAGGTTGCAACCATGTCCCTTTCATTAAGAAGCTTCACTGGTCTGTTGCCATTGCTTTCAAGGTTTTACACTATCACAGCATCTGAATACCTAGTGTTCCAAAACCTGATTCTGCAAGGGGAGGTTATGTATATCATCACATACTAAACAATGTGAAAATATACACCTTGCTATTTCATGATGTCATTCTATTTTCTTGCAAGATGAGTTACAGTTTAAAGGTGCCTTCTGTTTACTCACCTTTGCTGCTTCCTGAAGGTAAAATGGGATCTAGGGAGCCATGAGCATTGAGATTTCTGGGAATCATTACTTCACTAGCCAGTGTTCTCAGTGTCACAACTCTGCTCTGAGTTGGAGGATCTTTCTATGTACAGTTGGGGTTTGGATGGGTGGCTCTTTTAATGGGTTGGGGGAGTGGTCTCCCTAATTTGAGTCAGTAGAGATTCTCCTGCCTTTAGGTGAGAGGACTGAAAGTGCTGTTTTGAGGCTGCAAGTTTGGCCAGCTTTGGGAATGTGCTGTGTGGTCTAACCCAATGCCAGTTTATATCTCTGTGCAGCCGCAGAAGCAGGGACTGTGGTGCAACCTTGCTAGTGGATTACACTTATATTTTAGCAGAGCAACAAGCAAGTAATCCTGACCTCTGGTGCTTTCTGTAAGAATCAGGAGTTCTGTATTATACGGGTGTCCAGGACAAACACAAATGCAAATGGAGGAAATGACATGATATGCTCTCCTTTTTGTTATATTGGATTTAACATTTTTGTTTCACCTCTTCTCCTAATCTCTTAGTTAGGATTGTGGTGCACTGTTGAAGAGCCAATATGCACAATTCTTTCACACAGATGTAGTTTCTTGCTTGTATGACCTCTGAAGAATTTGGAGGATTTTGCAAAAGGAGACAAATGTAAAATTTATAAAGTTCACTGTTTCAAAATAGGCTAAAAGGTGAGATGGTTACTAAGAACCAGCTGAGACAGATAAGATTTCGTGTGGTGAACTGCTGATAATTTACTAGCACAATTGCCTAATGAACAGAAAATTGTTTTCAGGTGATAGGTGTAATAGCCTGATGATAGCTGAAGACAGTAATGGCCCTGCATTGCTTCTGGCTATGGGACACAGGTGGGTATTGGGTAGGTGAAAGGTAGTCTGCCATAACAAGGGATTGTGGTTTTTCTTTGTACGAGAGACTTCTGCTACTCCAGCATCCCTAGCTGGAAATATGGTCCTGGAGAGACACAGTGGACGTGTGAAACGTGAAGATCCTAAATAAATGCCACCTGGGAGTGAATTGCAGAAGATTTGATAGGAACTTAAAGCTGGCTCTGATTCCAAGGGTAATCCTAAATCTTCATGGCATCTGAGGGCAAGTGGTTTTGAAACCTGCACAGTGAGAAGAATGGCTGTACCACTGTATGGAAAAGTGTCGGGATGCTGCCAGCCACCCCAGGAGGAGGATGGAGAAAAGGTTGTTGCTATGAATCTCTTTGTGCCAGGTAAAGCAGGATGTTAATGGATTGCACACAACTGGATTTCTGGGGAATTTCTGTTGCAGGACTCTGCTGAGAAATACTTTTGAAGTGCATTGTGGCAGGGGAAATGCACAAAAATGCAGGAGCTTGCGGCTACTCTCAGGCAGGCATATGCTTGTGTGGAAAGCATGCGGGAGAGATCTACATACCCCTGTGCCCCTCTCTCTCCTGCTCTATAATTCTCTGTTATTGCTGGCTGCTGTAGTTAGTGGCCTAAGCATCTCAGGGGAGATTCCCTTGTGTTAGACATGTTCCAGTAGAGGCAAGCTGAAACATCAGAGGCTGGCAATGCCCAAGGGAGAGTCTAATGAAAGTGACAGAATGACATAATCTGTTCTCACAGTCTCTCCTCTTCAGCTTTCCATGTTTCTGGTGCAACTTGAAATTACCCTTTAATTTATTACTGTGAAGGTGAATATTATATATAACTAAAATTGCAAAGACAGCCTCCTGAAATGTGGAAAGTCAAAAGATAAAAGCAGCTTGGATGTGTTCTGAGGTACCGTGTATTTGAGCATTCTGGGAGCAAGGTTTTAACGTTCCATCTGGAAGTAGCAAAGTGGTAAATGGCACAAAAGCATAAATGGAACATCAGAAAAGGCATTGGAATAATTTTATTAACATGATGGGGAGCTTGTATTCTAAACAGGAGGGGATAAAAACTAAGTAGCTTGGAAGAACAGGGTAGCTTTGGGATGGCTGCCGTGAAAGATACAGCGACTCTTGCAGAAAGCTTACATTGAATTCCTGGTCTGAAAGTTTGCAAAATTTCAAACCAGGGATTCAGAAACAGCTGTGAGGATCATGCTTTGTCCACTTTTAATTTGCACCATTTCAATGGGAAGTGAAGGGGCTGAAAGGCTCGTTGAACTTCAAGGTTCAGAGAACTTTGCAGAAGTTGAGTGCCTGTGCTGTGGTGCTCCCTGAAGCAGCTGCTGGATGCCTACAGTGGGTATCTTACACGAGTGACCGTTTTCTGTACAAGGTTTTGTGTTGTTTGTTTTGTTTGTTTGTTTGTTCGGGGGTTTTTTTGGTTTGGTTTTTTTTTTTTTTTTTTTTAGAGATATATATATATTTTACTGTAGGGAATAATACCTTTCAGAAACTAGGAGATGCAAGGTCAGATATGAGTGTTGGTTAATGATGTACCGCACCTTAATACTCTTATACTTTTTCTCATTAGGACTTTGAGGTGAAATCACATTCCTTATTCTCAGCTTGTCTGTGAGATCCCTGACTTATGATGTTAGAGATGGTGATAAAGTTTTTTGAGAGAAGAGGTTTGTTAAGGAGGGAATTTGGCAAGAAATGGGTTTACTGCCTTTCACAAAAAAAATATTATTTCATAGATTTTGCTAGTTCTGCACCAATTAGAGCATTTGATGTGTTTTCATGAAAAAGAGAAAAGCCCAGAATACCTAGCAGCCTGGTAAGCAGGAAAGTAACTGCTCTTTGACCTATTCCTATTCTGCATACTCTGGAGTGGGGGCTTGTCCCCGAGGCTGTCCTAGCCAGCATGAGAGCCCAGACTACCAGGTCCTCTGCAGTAATGCTTTTTCGGTTGGAGCTTTTCCAGTTGGAGCTGTTCTACTTTATATAAATGCCTATTCATTGTGCTGGAGAGTGAGTGCTCTAACAACTGGGCTATGGAGGTAGTTTGTTTCTTTAGCCCAATATAGAGTAATTACTTATATAAAGGGAAATGGCTTCAGCATGAAAGAAATAGAGAAGCAGGCTCTATAGCCTAGAGGCTGTAGAATCCTCTGAGATATGTGAGAAATGGGAGCTAATTCTACCTCCCAATTAGGCAGTGCAGGTTTGATCTTGTTGTGCTTTAGATGCATTTGTATTTCTAGTGACAACAAAATGTTTCATTTAGCATCCAGATCCAGTGCTGACTCCAGGTGGGAGAAAAAGTGACAAGAGGAGGTGAATTCCCAGGGAACAAAGACCTGATCCTTGAGCAAATGATCTTTAAGAAAGAATGAGGGATGAGAACTACAGAGGCACTGTGACAGGAAATCAGAGTTATTGCTTCAATTAAAATTTTTATAATTTCCTCTAATGTGCAGGTCATTTAAAGTTGTCTCAAGATCTTTAAAATCACTGGGGGTTTTCGTTCCTGCAGATTGTATCCCTCGGTATATCACCTCTCATTCATTTCATCTTTGCTTTTATAAGCTTGGTGAGATGTTAAGCTTCTATATGGAAAGGGAAGTTTTCCCAGAAGCTAACAGTAGCTTTGGGAGACTTGTTTCCAGAGGATCTCTGGGGAGACAGTGGAGAAAGAGGGGGTCCTTTGAAGGGCAGTGTAGAGCTGATGCCCAACGGATGTACTCCTGGAGCTCTCTGGAGAAGCAAATCCCTATGGAGTACAAAGGCAGCCTATATATGTGAGCTTCCTAAAGGTTTCTATGTCTCTTTGCTGTGTGTATGCACGCTAAGATGCCCAGGACTTGGGGCTGGAAGACAGGAAGTTGTTTTCTTGCTTTTACTGCCCAGTCTGGAAAATGGTCGCAATTCAGGAGGAATTTGAAGTCTCCTAATCCCTGGTCCTCTGTTTTGTATTTTTCCACTGTAACAAAACTAGCTACCTGATAATCACATCTTTTTGAATGTGAAGGCCTGGAGACCACTCATTCTGATAAAAATGGTTCTCAAATGGGATTTGAATTTTCAAGAAACAGCAATGGCCATATAGCTCAGCCCAGCTGTGATCTCTGGACTTCTTGGACCTTAATTTCAATCCAGGAAGTGGCAAGTTGGCACGTGAGGTCCTTTGACATGACCAGGTATCATAGGGCTTGTCCATGACGCCCCACAGAGAACTCTCAGGATGCTGCAAGAAAACTAAGGAGAGATGGCTGGGGCTTGCTTCTTCTATAACCACTGCGTCCCAGGAGGGAGCTGGTGTAAGAATGACATTTAATTATACATCTTCACATGTTTTTGCCTGCATGCATTTAGAAGCATCGCCCATCTCCACCAGGGCAGATCTTTCACAAGGAAATACTGCTTGCATGATGAAGCATAAAAATCAAATAAAACAGAAAATTAGAGAGAAGGCTTGCCCTGACAGTCTGTGTCCTTTTAAGTACACAGGCTAATACAGAAATTGGTGTACCTTCTCTGATGTGACAGTCTTCTGTGATACTGCAGGTCGTCAACTGTGGCAGGACTAATTGCAATGCATAGCTACACAAGAGTTCAGGTGCAGCCCAGAGGCTGAATCTGCTCTCCCTTTGAAGTGGGGCAGAATCCTGGCATTTGTGTGGTGAGGCTTGGATTTGGGTGGTTGCCCTGTGGTTCAAGGCACAAAGGCTTGCAATATTTTTTTTAAATCAGTTTCATTTCAAAGTATTACTGTTTATAAACTTGTTCACTTTTGTTGTCTGAGGAACATCTTAAAGAGCTATTGAGATACTGTCTAGGTTGTTATTTTAATGCCTGCAATGAATGCTGCATAAATCTGTGCTGCATAAAATGTGTGGGTTGAATTTTTTCTTCATATTTGGTCATTTCCTTCTTTATCAAACATTAAAATGATGTGATTTTAAGGGTGCCAACACATTCTTCAGCATTTGCTATGTATAAGTTTTCAGGTGTTTTCTTGATTGCATAATGTATTGCTTTTCCTGCAGTATAAAGCAGCAATAAGTATAGAATCTGACATTCAGTTTTGGGATCAGATTAAGTTGTGCTGAGTTTCCTCCCCTAGATCCTCATGGACTGTGCCTGGAGGAGAAAAATCAATGACTCTCTGTTAAAAATTGCTTAAAATGACTGTATTTGGCTTAGCTGGAATTTCCATTTGAACAGAATTTGAAACTTTTAAAGCAACTTAATGGTGTTTTCTCATAATCTGAATGTCTGAATGACTTTGAAAGTGTAATATAAAATGATGGTTTAAAAGTTGCAGGGCAAAACTTCACAGAAAATCCTAGAACCTGATCTTACTGTCGCAGGTCCAGAGGGAGAGAAAAAAGAAAGAGTTAAAGACTTAAATTCCTTTTCAACCTCCTAATTGATTTTATTATAGGATGTCTAATATTTAGTGAACTTAAAGGAGATGGCAGAAAGACGGTGTATGGTACAGTGCTTCTGGATATGAACGGATCTACATGCTCTTTAAGTGAAGCCTGGAGGTTTAGACAAGCTTGTATGCAAAAGACTCAACTTGAACCTTGGCTTTACTGAAATGCCACATTTATTACACCAGCTGAAAAAATACAGAACTTAGATCAAAGCATCTGGAGGTAGTCTGTTCAATGAAAGATCAGCTTAGCAATGTAAAGAGAAGGGAAATTTCACTTGGAAGCAGCAGGTTAAGCTGTACTTCTTAATACAACCAGAAGTGAAACATTAGACATTCATACCAGTAAGCAGAAGAACATAATGGGGAACAGCTGTACAACCTTGAGCAGCACTTGCAGTTCAACAAATGGATGGAGTTCTCTGGTGCAAAACTGTAGGGTTTGGAGAACTTGTAATTGAGAATTGTCTCACTGTTTGCTAAAGCAAGACTGTAAGAGCCCCACTAAGGTTTTTCTTGGCCATAGTCAGCTGTCATTTGGATGAAGCAAAGCTGACCTTCTCCATCCCAGCTGAGCTGGTCTAGTATATGCTGATCAGCATTTGGCAGAAAGTAGCCACCCTTGGTCTGTGCCAGGATATACAGTCAGGTGGTTTGGCTGGAGCTCCTCTCCTCTAAATATGTATGCATAGGTCTGGTCTTTCTTTTCAGGCTAAAAGCATCCCAAGATCTTGTAGACTAGTCTGCAAGGAGGATCCATGGACTTGAAGTAAATCCAAAGTGTAGAGGTGGAAGAGGTGTATGCATGTATCTATACCATCTCACATTTTTTGAACATCCAAAAGATATGTACTGTGCAGATTTGTACTTATATTCAGTTCATTTTCTTTTCCTTTTGCTCAAACTGATCCTGTTGCTTCTAGTGAGGAACTTAGTGGTGGCAGTAATGACTGTTCAGCTGATTCACACACATTGTGGCTTTATAAGTGACTTGAGTTGTGCTAAGCTTCTTTCCTGACTTCTTTCTGTCGGTACACGCACTGTAAAGTTAAGCAGAAGACCTTCACTTGCTGCTGTCGAAAAGTGGGCTGATGTGGGTCATGAGAAAAAGTGTTGGCATGAGGGCAGATTTATATACCTCATTGGACTTGCAGTGGCAGTAAATTGCATTCCAGTCCTGGGAAAGCCTGGACCGTGAGGGACTGAGAGAGCTAACTCATAAATTTGTCTGCAGTAGCAGTACGTATGCATGGGAGAAGGTGGGAGGGAGTAGCTGGTGCTTTTTTTTCCACAGTTTTCTATGGATAGGTAAACTGATGCTACATGGAGACCTCAAAAGCAGCCTTCCAGTATCTGAAGGGGGCCTATAGGGATGCTGGGGAGGGACTCTTCATTAGGGACTGTAGTGATAG
>JANRGW010029018.1:0-20194 GCA_024733675.1 Psilopsiagon aymara
GGAGCAGAGGGAAGAAAAAGGGGGAAGTGAGTGAACAAACTGCGTGGCTGATTTATGGCTTAAACCACGACACATATTCACTAGTTAGGCCAATGTGGGGTACTTTTAAATATCTTCTGTAGTTTTATCTGTTAGAGATAAAATTTACGCATCATCAGTGCAAACACACAGCACACTTCCAATAAAAACCTTAATCTGAAGAAAGAGCACTTCTGATTTTACCATTCTATTCTTCTGGTAGAGGCTGGAAAATTACTAATTTAAACAATTAGCAAGCTGAGCTTCTTCAAAATTAAATAAAAGCAGACCCCCTTTTTTGATATGAAAATTTCTATCAAGCTTTTTCTGTTTGTTTCCTTTTTTATTTATTTTTTTTTTCTCCTCATAATCCTATTAAGTCTTTGGTCAGAGTTTTTAACAGACATACCAAAATATGCTGATTAATACATTATTATAGTATCTCATAGCTCTTACATATCATAAAATTTCTAGTATTTCCATTTCATATGTAAATGTGTCCCTGTTTAGTCCTTGACTAAAACATTTTTAGGAAGGAAATTTTAATTTAGAGTTGAGTTCAAAGTGGAATCAATCAAAATTTCGATCAGCCTCAGTGTCCTTGTTAAAAATAAGAGGTATTTATAATTAACTGGAGCCAAAAGTTGTGAAAAATGACTAAAGGTTTTAGGTTGCACTTTTTAAAAACTTCCTTTACATACATATTAGAACAGACTGTAAAAGTTTGTTAAATTAAAGTGGTAAACCATAAACTGAGCTGATATATGTGATATAAGTATAAAGGGAAATAAACATGTAATTAGATATATGGGTCTTTTCCTTGGATACTTCTTGGCACCAGAACTGGACATTAGGAACTAGCATTTAGACTAGACATCAGGAGGAACTTCTTTACTGAGAGCATGATCAATCACTGGAACAAGCTTTCCACTGGAACAGGATATCCAACAGGAAAAGACAAATTTCCAAAGTTTTGTGAGATGGTCAATTCATGTACAATGCCCATATTAACAGGCTATTGTACTTACCTGGACAGCTTCCTGTATTTTATTTTTAAGGGCAAATAAAATGATTGCAAGAAATTTTCTAATGATAAATGGTCCACAAAACAAACAGAAAAATAGAAACAAAGCCTGAGGATATGGCAGTTATCAGTGATACTATCATAGAATACTTAGGATCAGAAAGTACCTTACGATCATCAAGTTCCAACCCCCCTGCCATGGGCAGGGACAACTCACACTAAACCATGCCACCCAGGGTTCTGTCCAACCTGACCTTGAATACAGCCAGCGAT
Source organism: Psilopsiagon aymara (assembly GCA_024733675.1). NCBI lineage: Eukaryota > Metazoa > Chordata > Aves > Psittaciformes > Psittacidae > Psilopsiagon > Psilopsiagon aymara. The sequence continues at coordinate 1,316 of JANRGW010029018.1, forward strand.
GGAGCATTCACAGCTTCCCTGGGCAACCCATTCCAGTGCCTCACCTCCCTTACAGTAAAGAACTTCTTCCTTATATCCAATCTAAACTTCCTCTGTTTAAGTCTGTACCCATTACCCCTTGTCCTATCACTACAGTTCCTAATGAATAGTATGTCCCCTGCATCCCTATAAGAACTCCTTCAGATACTGCAAGGCTGCTATGTGGTCTCCGTGCAGCCTTCTTTTCTCCGGGCTGAACAGACCCAACTTTCTCATCCTATTTTCATACGGGAGGTGCTCCAGTCCCCTGATCCTCCTCATGGTCCTCCTCTGGACTTCTTCCAACAGTTCCATGTCCTTTTTATGTTGAGGGCACCAGAACTGCACACAATACTAGAAAAGGGGGTCTCATGAGAGTAGAGTAGAGGGGCAGGATCACCTCCTTTGACCTTCTGATGATGCTCCTTTTGGGCTGTGAGTGCACATTGCTGGATCATGTTTATTTTCTCATCAACCAACATCCCCAAGTCCTTCTCCAAGGGCTGCTCTGAATCTCTTCTCTGCCCAACCTGTAGCTGTGCCTGTGATTTCACTGACCCAGGTGTAGGACCTTGCATTTGGCATGGTTAAACTTCATCAGGTTAGCATCAGCCCACCCCATAAGCACGTCAAGGTCCCTCTGGATGGCATTCCTTCCCTCCAGAGTATCAACTGACTCACACAACTTGGTGTCATCAGCCAGCTTGCTGAGGATGCACTCAATCCCACTGTCCATGTCACCGACAAAGGTGTTGAACAAGACCGGTCCCAACACCGATCCCTTAGGGACACCACTCATTACTGGTCTCCAGCGGGACATTGAGCCATTGAGCACAACTCATTGTGTGCGGCCATCCAGCCAGTTCTTTATCCACCAAGTGCTCCACCAATCAAATTGATGTCTCTCCAACTTAGAGACAAGGATGCCATAAGGGACAATGTCAAACACTTTGCACAAGTCCAAGTAGATGACATCAACTGCTCTGCCCCTGTCCATCAGTTCTGTAGCCCCATCATTGGAGGCCACCAGATTGGTCAGGCAGGATTTCCCCTTAGTGAAGCCGTGCTGGCTGTCACCAAGCACCTTGTTGTTTTTCATGTGCCTCAGCATGCCTTCCAGGAGAATCTGCTCCAAGATTTTGCCAGGCACAGAGGTGAGGCTGACTGCTCTGTAGTTCTCTGGCTCATCTATTTTCCCCTTCTTGAAAATGGGGGATATATTTCCGTTTTTCCAGTCACCAGGAACTTCACCTGACTGCCATGATTTTTCAAAGAGGATGGACAGTGGCTTAGCAACTTTATCTACCAGCTCCTTCAGGATCTGAGGATGGATTTCATCTGGTCCCATAGACTTGCACACATTCAGGTACCTAAGGTGGTCTCGAACCAGACCTTCTCCAGTGGGCCCAAGGTCTTCATTCTCTCAGTTGCTGTGTCTGCCTTCCAAGACTTGGGTGTTGTGCTCTCTGAAACTGGTTTCTCTCTTTACTGGCACTTGCCAGTAAAGACTGAGGCAAAGAAGTCATTAAGAATCTCAGCCTTCTCCAAATCCAGGTAGCCGGTTCTCCTGATAGCTTCCAGATAGACCCACATTGTCCCTATTCTGTCTTTTATTTGCAATGTACCTATGGAGTTCCTTACTGTTATCTTTAACATCCCTAGCCAAGTTTAATTCTAAGCAGGTCTTATCTTTCCTAACCTGGTCCCTAGCTTCCAGGACAACATCCTTGTATTCTCCCAGGCTGCCTGTCCTAAAATACAGCATATTTTAGTTAAATCCTATAACTGAAGCAAGTGCAACACTTGAGAGAATTTGGTATTTTCTCCCTTCTTCATCATACAAAATTCAAGAACATGTAATATGTCTGCTGAATGTAGCATCACAATACAATTTTAATACTGTTCTTTCTTTATACACATTTCTTCTCACAGTTGCCAATAACTGCTCTACCTAGACAGTGAACCTTTTGAAAGACAAGATACCTTCATGCCTTCAGACCCAGTTTTTCAGATGGCAGCACATGAATGAAACTTGAATACCACAACCCTGAGCCTGCCATGATCCTTTTTGCATGACAATCATCAAAAGTAAAACACATCAGTTAGCATTATCTGCCTTAACATATAAGTGAAAATAAATATTACAAAGGGCTGAGATAAGGGTTTAGATTAAGATAATATCCCCTTCTTTCAAAGCTGAAAATCTTTTCCTCAACACCATGTGTACAAGTATACTTTCCTTGATACCTTTATTTCAGGCTTTCCGCCCACCTCTCTGAGATAGCAGTATCTGGACGGAGGAAAAAAAAACAACCAACCAACCAAGAAACACCCCCATACTAAGTCTTCTGAAACTTTTCCAAAGCTGTATACATTTCATGCTTTATGTATCAAGACTTAGCTTGGAGCAAGTTTTTAGTGCTAATTTATAAATCCTTGAAATATGGGGTTTAGAACAGAATGCTAATATAACTCCAACTATAGAATGCTTGCAGGCACTGCTGTAATGAAAGAAATAATTACATCAATAAAATTATACTAGTTTGACATTAACAGTTTGCCCAAACAAACAACACTGAATGACTAACAAGCATTATAAATATGACTGTTAACATAAATCAAAGTCATCCATGACCAGGGTTCATGTAGCTCTTTGGAACAATATAAAAAGAAAGTATCATTAGCAATATTAGGAATTTTGTTAAGCACACAATTATGAACTTTGTCTTCCTCTGAAAATTTCATCAACTATTATGCTTGGGAGTAAATACAACAAAAAAACCTGAATATAACATCTATTTGACTGATTGTAACTATTTCTGAACACAGAAAATCATCATATCTTTCTTTGTGGGAAAATTTCATCTAAACATTATATCATTCAGTTTCATAAATTATTGCAGGTGTTCATGATAGCAGTTTTCTATTTGTTAAAGATATTTTTCTTTCTATATTATTTGAGGAAATAAAAATAATTAAACAATCCTGAGCAATTTTAGCATGTGAACACTTTCATAAAATTATAAGTATAGATTCAAAAGGTGTCAGTCCACAGATTCTTCTGTCCACACTTATTTAAACTTAAACAGGGGAACTTTAGATTGGATATAAGGAAGAAGTTCTTTAATGTGAGAGTGGTGAGGCACTGGAATGGGTTGCCCAGGGAAGTTGTGAATGCTCCAACGCTGGCGGTGTTCAAGGTCAGGTTGGACAGAGCTGTGGGTGACATGGTTTAATGGGAGGTGTCCCTGCCTATGGTAGAGGGTTGGAACTGGATGATCTTAAGGTCCTTTCCAATCCTAACTATTCTATGATTCTATGATTCTAAAAAGCTGCCTTCTACTTTGATGTAGGATTTCCTTTTGTTCATCTGGTTTAAAATAGAAGCAAAAAAACTTAAAGCTAAATCTACACTATGCCATTCTTAAATTTGCTAGAAGATATCCCAGGAATGGGAATATATAAAAATATTTATACATTTTAGAAACTGATTTGCTGAGTGGAAGCTTGTAAACAAGTCTCAACATGGGTTAAATGGTCACCTTGCCCATGAAACATGGGGCTAGCAATAAGCTACTGAGCTAAAAAAATATTTCTTTTCTAGCTTGCCTTAAGATAGCAGGCATCACATTTAAAAGAGCAATAAATGAAATAAATCTCAAATCAAAAGCCAAATACATTTTCATAAATACTTGCAACTACCAGTAACACCTGCCAAGCTAGGAAAATAACTTACTGAGTGAAGAAGAGAGTTTGTATTGGAAATATGGCAATATTCTGTGGACTCTATTGAAGCACTTTACAACATTTCTTTTAGTATACTCCCATATGTGTTCTATTGATGAGATGAAGAGTCGTTATAAGGTAAAGCCTAAAAGCATAATTAAATTAAAAAATATTTCCCAATAGCTTCTGAAGGATTCAATATTTTTCAGGCAGTTATTGGAATTGAAGCAAAATGAGTTTTTCATAATCTGGCCATTCTGTTATGGATTGCTCTCAAGTCCAATGCACTTAATTTGTGTAATGCATAGTGATGATCTATGATACGTAGCATCCTCTCAAGCAGAACTAGAGAACTCTTTCTGTTTCATTTTGAATAGCATACCAAGAGGGAACCATTCAAGTAAAATAAAGAGCTTTAGCATGCAGGGTATGTTGCTACAGTAAACTGATGAGTAAAATTATATTGACAACTGTCCTTACCCTGATAAAAATCTTCCTGACCTTTGCTATTATTACATAACAGACCATTTGCATGGACAGCCATTAACATAGTCTTCAAACCTAAATACTACCTCCTTTTGTTTCAAGTACATACAATTTTCAGCCACTAGAAGGATAGCACAGCTTGAACTACAAAGACCAATGCATCTACACAGTCTATAACCATACACTGCTGAAAAGCTCAAAGGACAGCTTCAAGCAAGAGAAAAATTTCAAAACAGGTCTTATGTCAGGTAATCAATTACAGCACTGTCATACTAATGGCCATGGAAAAGCAAGGGAGCAGTGACAATAGGTGCATTCATCTTACTACAGTGCTGGAAAAGCTCCACCTGTATCCCCATGAACTCTGTCTCCTGTTGTCCCCCTGCGAGTGCATCCCGTGACAGTGGATCTGACAGTAGGGACATTACCTATCTGTCATCCCATTTCCCTGAAAGGCACCTTGACTATAACTAATGACTAAAGGAGAGCAAGCAACTACCACCTCCTCCAGCAACATACAGGTTTCTTTGTTATAATACTGAATACAGTGAAGTACTGAATACATCTAAAGCTCTAAGGAAAAGATAAAGCAACTTAAAACTCTTTTTTGCCAAGTATGCAGAAATGTGTATATATATGCATGTGTACGCTCCCCTAATAGTTTTGCAAATCTTCACGATCTTAATACCCCTGCAGTATTTCATAGTAGCAGGACAGTATCTTGTTGCTAACAACTCTCATATCAATATGACCAAAAACTACTGAGGCAAAAAGGGAGGTTCCCCACACCCTTTTAATTTTCCAGTATTTGTGGAATGCTGGAATACTGCAGTTAAAGTGTTTTTGCATCTGTTTGCTGTCAGAGACTGTAAAGAGATTTTCAGGATTACACCTTACATCACTTTGTGCCTAAAACATAGGGGAATCACAAAAGTCTTCCATTCTAGTATGGATTCACAGTCTGAAAAAGATTCCTAAGCAAAGCAGCATCTAGATCTGCCTTGAGCTGGCAACACTGAAGAGAGTTACAGTCAGATGAAAAATCTGTGCCTTAATAACTAATCCTACTTTTGCGAACTTTTAATTTTTTTTCAGTAATGGATCTTTTGTTGTGCTGTGGCAAACCCATAAAATTTTACTGACAAGTGATTTATTAAGGAGAAGTTTAGCTTGAGGATTTCTATTAGCATGGTGTTTACAAATGGAGATGAGACAAGGGAGAAAGTTCATTTTCATGATAGTGTCTTTCCTCATAATGATAATAATATTTTTTCCCATCTGTCTAAATCTAATCTAACAGTGTTTATGAGTGGTTGAAGGCAGATTTTAATTAAGTCTTGTAGTTGCATAGATATGTGTTTTTGTCCCTCCAGGGATCATTTTAAATTCCAATTTTCAATATAGGGTATGTAACCACTACATCATGTAGGAAGGAACCTGGGCTCGAAGCAGTTAATTTTGCATCCGTATGTGGATGAATCAGCCAATTAAAACAAACATTTCTGGAAGGGCAGAGGTTCACCACATTCATATCCCAGAAAATGTCTTAATCTGCCAAGTGTCAAATATCCAAGGTAAAATGTGATCGAGCAGTACAGTTTTATACCACTGTTTCCATTTTAGCAAGGAAATTATTTCATAGAGCCCTAATATGTAAAAATACACTTTTAAGAAGATTCTTTTTATTAAATGCATTGAAGCTTTTTACCTAAAATTTAATGTCATAATATTTCTCATAGTCCTTGCAACCTTCAGCTTTATCATAAAAATACAGAGCAAATCTACTAAATTAAACTGCATGAATTAAGGCACCTAGCTTAAAAATAAGAGGTTTAGCTTTTGAAGGAAATTCCTGAACTTTAGACTGCCTAGACCAGCATACTGATATGAAGCACACCAATACTGAGGCCACCCTCAAAACTGATATGACATTTTACTGTCCAAGCTGCTCACTCAGGCTTACAATGAATCTCTACCTTTGCTCTTCCATCACTGACAACAACTTAAAAACTGCTGAATCTGTTGATCACAATTTTCCGGTGTGAGGACATATGTACTGTCTGTTCAACTTTCACATTTTAAAAAGGAAAAAAAATTAGCTTCAGGCCTTGGATTTATTCTCAGAGAAATCTCTACGGGAGTGACCTGAGCTTTATTCACAGTTCATTTTCATACAGACACTCCACACTTTGCAGCAAAAAAGCACATGTTCCACACAGAACCATAAACTTACCGTTCACATATGTATTTTTGTCAATCCCAACATTTAGTTGTTTATATGTATACACACACAAGTACAATAAATGTACACGCACTATGTAATTTTAATGATACCAGAGAACACACAGCCTACAGAGATAAGAGTACCTTACAATTTTTATAAAATTAAAAATAACTCTTCAGAAATGAGTTGGGAACACTGAGTACAGTCACCTAACTTAACTTGACCTGTGCAAAAATGAATTGGATGCCTGGTCCAAACCAAACACCTACACTGCTTCTTCAGTCAACAAAGACACTTTCCCCACTGCAGTGGATTTCTCATCCCAATTAAATTAAATGCACACGTGGGATAGATGTTTTGACAATGCAAAACATGGGAAACACAGAGACTACAGTAATTACTAAACAGTGTTAGAGTATTGGGTGATGTTATATATGTTGCATATATTTAGGGAGTGTAGTGATAGGACAAGAGATAATGGGTTAAAACTTAAACAGGGGAAGTTTAGACTGGATATAAGCAGGAAGTTCTCTACTGTATGGATGGTGAGGCACTGACATGGGCTGCCCAAGGAGTTACTCTGTCCTGGTGGTGTTCAAGGCTGGGTTGGACAGAGCCCTGTGTGACATGGTTTAGCGTGAGGTATCCCTGCCTATAGAACTTGATGATCCTAAGATCCTTTCCAACCCTAACTATTTTAGGATTTTATGCGCAGCAGACTGATCATTTCCACTAAGAAAATAGACCAGGCCATATCTGCAAAGAATTTTTACAACAAAAGAGGAAAATTTAAATGTTCAATAACTGATAACAAAACAGTATATAGGTTATGTTACTGTATAGGGCATCCTCCACCCCACTACAAAGCCTGGGGATTTGCCTATTTTCCAAAGGAATGCTTTAAATTTTTACTAGGTGTGTTGTCTAAATAAATGATCACTGAAGATTAATTTAAAAACAAACAAACAAACAAACAAACAAAAACAACGAAGAATGGGAATTCCTACTAGAGATATTTTAAAACCTAAATAATTAAATGTGTTAGACTGTTGGACAAAGTGCCAAGGCTTTTATTGGTTTTTGATAACTCTACTGTTTTCGTAACAGACGATGCAGAACCAATTACAGTTGTGAGACAAATTTAATCACAGAAAACAACAAATGATGACTTAAGTATACTACTGTGGTTATTTTTGAGCCATTTATAAGTTACAGTATCATTTCAGTAGCATAGCCCTCCAGTACTTGTTCTGTAGAGTGCTTTTGCCACAGAGGAGAGTGGGAAAACATGATATCTAGGTATCTCAAAAAACATAAAAGTGCATTTTGTAAACATCACTAATAACACTGTTTCTCTTTCATATTGTTACATTCTGGGTCAGAAACCAAGTTCATTTTGTATAAAGGTTTCTTTATCGTATCCTCAACAGCAACCGTTGTGTGTCCTATTCCAACACATGGAATGACCACAAATTTGCAAAGTAACCCTCACCACTTCTTTTGCAGCAGCAGATATTTTACAGTCTTGCTATGATAGTCCCAACCCCCAAAATTACGTGCAACTGTGTGAGGCTAGTACTCAAACAGGCTAGGACTGCAGAGACAGATGCCACAAAAATTTCCAAGCATTATTTGCCAACAGCAATACCACATGGCATGAAAGATTATAGATAAAATTTATGAGCAGACGCTGCAGCGGGACAAATTTTGGACTGTTTTATTTCTTGTTATTTTTCAGTATTAGTAAGAGGCACTACTATCATAGAGGTCCATAAAATCATGTCAGGCATCAGGAGATTGGGAAGGAAGCAGCAGTTTACTGCTTCTTCCAACAAATGGCGTAAGGAGCAGCAACTGAAGCTAAGGAATTTCCAAGTGGTTAATGAAGGGAATTGTACATATAATACCGTTATGCTGCAGAACTCCCTTCTGCAAGATGTTGATGTTGCAAGAAGTTTACGCAGGTTCAAACCAAAGTTAGCCTAATGAAGAAATCAATTTGAAATTCACTTAAAGAAATACATACTACCTACTTCCAATGTCCTCGAGATATAAACTACTGCAGCCAGGAGAGCCATTCATACGTGTATTGCTCTTTACTTCACCCAAGTTTACATGCTTCCTTAGTGTATCTGCTTTTAATTACTGCCAGAGAAGGCATTCTGAGCTACAAACTTTTGATTTAACCCAGTACAGATATTCTTACAAGGCATATGAAAGTGCAGACATTAGCAAAGCATTGCTGTAGTTTTGGTTTCATGGATAAAACTGAGCAGTACCCCTCATCATGCATAAATCAGAACCCTCCACAGCATATCCATTCTAACAGTGAATCACGTGTATTACTGCCTTGCACAACACATCTGCCAGTTACATTATCTTCCTGAGCCTCAGCAACTACACCACTAACTCATCTTTAGAATCTTGATACAGAGCAATATAGTCATTGCTGTGTTGTTATAATCCTTATTCAAACTAATTTGAAGTCAAAACAATTGACCTACAGTACTGAGATTGTATAATTTCTATCAAAAAAACTGCAGCCCTTTACTGAAGCAACCTAATTTTTCATCAGTAAAAAAACCTAAAGTGTCACCAGTTTATGGAGTTTATCTGATGTGGAAAACCATCTGTTGTGACTCTAATTAAACATAATGATGGATTGGAAATGTTATTTTGAATTTATTTTAAATGTAGGGATTATGCACTGGATGACATTAAAGCTTTTTTAAAAAAACTGCTGGCCATTTTTTAAAGTTACATAATCATAGAAGGGTTTGGGCTGGAAGGGATCTTAAAGATCACCCAACACTGAACACTGCCAAGGACAGTACATCCACAACTCCTCTGGGCAACCTGTACCACTGCCACACCTCATAGTAAAGAATTTTTTCTTAACATCTTATTTAAATCTACCCTCTTTCAGTTTAGAGACATCCCCTCTTGTCCTATCCCTACACGCTCTTGCAAAAAGTCCCTCTCCAGATTTCTTGCAGGCTCCCTTTAGGCACTATAAGGCTGCTATAAAGGCTCCTCAGAGCCTTCTCTTATCCAGGCAGAACAAAAGAAGGCTCACAGGAGACCTTTCAAGTCCACAAAGTGTAAACTTCTCCATAATCATCAGTTCCAGCACAATCTGACCTCACAGCCTGCCCTTTGCAGCGGACAATAAATACACAATATCGCTTGCATGGTAGCCTGGCCATAATGTGAAATCATGTGGTTTTCAAATACTGTATAACTTTAACAGTAGAATATTAAAGGCAGTGGAAAATAAAACTTCTAAGATTATGCTTCCTGATAGCTGCAGGTAACAACTTTGCAGGGCAGTTCTGCAGCAGTTCAAACTTAACCACCCAAGTGCTACAAAATAAAACAATCATATCAGCTTTCTCTCCCCTTCTGATTCAGCCTGAAGCAGAGCTATAACGCAGTGCTGAGAGAGAAACCACATAGCCTAAGGTTCCAATGAGATGACCAGTAATGCACTAGAAGAAGATTTTCTGTGCCATATCTTAAGTCAAATAAGAAACAAAATCAAGTATACAACAATATGTATTATGCCATTGATAGTCTTGGATATACTACTTATCCTCAGACTACAAAAGAGACTGTCCTTTGCGTAAGGGTTAGGAATTGCACTTTGATTTCCCAGATAAATTCTCATTGCAATGTAGAGCTAGCAATACATTCCATCAAAATTCTCCTTTCATTTACAATGGATAAAGCATATTAATTATTATTCTAAACTATTATCTAACATACTGATTAAAGGCATATATTTTCTACCTGAAAGAAATAACAGCACTTTGATGTTGGACGAAGTGACACTAATAAAATCCTGCTGTTCTCTAAGTAAATGTTAAGCTTTTAAAAATTTTCTGCATTAAGAAAAAAAGATTTATTTACCGTGAGTTGCATTTTGTAGCCTTATTTTAAAATAAACCCTCAAAGTCTACTGTAATGCATCAAAAAGGTAAAAGCTCTTTCCTATCAAAAAATAACGCTAGTGTTATGCTTCTGCTGACATTCCCATTGCCTTATATTTTGTTATTTTGCAATACAAAGGTAAAAATACTAAAGCTTGTTTAAGTAACAGGAACTAACATGAAAATAACTAACAATGACCACTTACCAAGGAAACTAAGGAAACAGAGTAAAAGGCTCTAAGAATTTTTTTTTAAAGTATTTTTAAAAAAGTAACACAGCATTTAAAGTAATAATCAAATGTAAATATCTCAGATCAAATATATTGTTACATGGTACAAGTAATACTGAATAAACTTTCTTCTCTTTCAAAACACATCTGCCTACCACAGTTTTCTTTATGTGTCCATCCAGGGCTTCCTTTGATTCTCTTCAAGTCATTCTCTCCCAGATGACTCCCACTTCTGGCACCACATCAGAGTTACAGAGAAACACAGAAAGTTGAGGAGCTTGTCCTCCGCTCTAAGGCTGGGTCAAATGCATGTGTATTTTGTTATTGCCACAGGAGGGATATTCGGCTGCCAAGAATACCCCTCCTGTGGGACCACTGGTCTGAACTAGTATGGCCATTTTTACATTCTCTGCTGGCTGAAATGTCATCCACTTGCTTACATCTAACCTATATTTAAATAATCACGACACGCAAGATACAGAGATTTGTTTATGCAAAACTCCTAAATCTTTCTGTTGCTTTTTAATTATTGATCAGATTTTCCAGGTACCTCCTTTGATTTCTTATCTGTGCTATTTCACAGTAGTCATCAAGATCTCATTTCTTCCCTCTCTGTTCTCCATGGCGTTCCATCAGTCCTAGCTTCTTCTTTACCTGTTTCCTATGTGAGCTGATCAATCAACCCTAAGCCTACAGCAATGGATATCTCTATTTCCCACTTCTGTCTTTCCCCAGAATCTTAGACAGTTTCTTGAAAACTTAGTACACATAATAGCATTAATATGCATCAAGGTTTTAAATTTAATATATATATTTCATATATATAAATGATATTTATATATAGGTGTATAGATGTGTAAACTTCCAATGACTTGGCACAGCATCTGGCTTTAATTTTTAAATCTGCATTCTTCCCACAGTTCCAGTTGTTTAAAACACAGTAGCTTCCATCAAATGACATAGAAAATTCAGTTGTTCTCTGTACAAATTAGCAAATGGATTTTCAATATATCAGCCATGCAGGGCTTTTTTTCCCCCAAGGTCCCATAGCTAGATTGTTTGTTTTGTCTCTTAATCAATTCTTTAGTCAGTCTACAAATACCAATGAGGCAGTCTTAATTTTGAGCACAATAACACTTATACTTGTATCAATACATTTCAATTAACAAAAAAAAAAGAAGTCCCCATGAATGAGTGCATCCAATCCTCTGAATTTTACAGGAAACTGCTTACTATTTAAGCAAATTACATGCATTTGTTAAGAATACTATTACTCTCCAGAAGTATTTTTTTGAGCTGCCATGAAAGGTTACTCCAATGGTAATCATCACTAGAACAATCAAAATCAGGTTTGTCAAGCAAATTCAATTGCATTCTTTATAAGTATTTTGTAAAATAGTTAATAAAGGAATATGAATGTGTGCAATACAGTTCTTTTTTTTTTAGGGGGTTGCAGTTGCTTTGTTTAAATCATGCCTAAGTACAGCTTGATAAATCTAAACGTGGGCTCTTCAGTAAATATGCTTCCTTTCAGAAGTGGTACATAAAAACAAACTTATTAATTAAAGACACTATACAAATACTTACATTGCTTAGAACAGGATAAAAGTCTTGTGCACATTATGAAATCAAAGAGAAATTCTAACTAGGGAACTTTCATTAAAGTAGAATGCCAAAGAACACACACACCGCACACACACACACCGACCCTTTGCAGGGCTTTGAAAACTTGCTCAATACTATTCTTCCCTTAGAGGAAGAATATTTATTTTTTTTTTAAATAAAAGGAAAGATCTCTTTGTTCTCAAAATACAAACAGATGTAAAAGTGATTGAATTACTGTTGCTGGTTAGTTCCCTAAATGCTATGAATGCTGCTGTAAACGTTTGAGTCCTCTTTTTTGCACAGTAACAATGATTTGCGTAGTGCACAATTAAGCTATATATGTGCTTCCCACAGGTCAACAAAAAATAAGTACCCCTTGCTCCTTCTTTTTAAAGATAGGAACTTCTACTTTATTTCCTTACTTCATCAAATAGTGTCCTCCACTTTTGAAATATTACTATTAAATTTATAGATAAATCAGTAAGAAAATCCTCCTTTTTCTGTAGTACTTAATATGTTCCTCTCCCCAAGTTAATGATAAATTAAGATTTTAAGATTACAAGGGGAAAGAATAGGAAATTATTAACAAAAGTTCAAGGAAGAATTTGAAATTTGCTTCATTCTTGATGTTCTTTTAGAGGTGCAAAATCATGAGCAACACCACATCCATGATATTCACAAGTAATGAAAAATAAAGACTTGCACTGAACTCTCTGTTTGCTTTCTTCAGCCACAGAACCCAGAACTGGCTTGTGTATGGTGTTTCTCAGTCTCCAATGCCTTTTCTTCCAACAGTTACCACAAAGAATTAGAGGACAAATAACGCTTTTTAGAGTATATTAAATTCCGGCAGAGTTTTGAGTAAGAAACAGTTAAGTTAAAACAAAGCAATGCCTAGCAGCTCAATAATAATACAAATGAGTTTGTTCTGTTGTCATATTCTAGGAATACTTCATTCTGCGTTTCAATTACTACAGATCTTGTTTTATTCATTCTCTATAGTATTTGACACAAATTATGAACTGAGAACCCAAGTTGACTACTTCTGTTTTACACCATTACACATCATAACTTTTCCTCCAAGTACATGATCCTAAGCAATCAATGCAGAAGAATCAATCAGAACACCTTAATGAACTTCACTAGGCTGATAATTAAGATGAATATAATAAGGCCAATCATTGGGTAACTTAGGTGGAGGAAACAAACTATTTCATTTAGATTACCATCTAAAGTCACAAAAGATGTCTTTAATGAAAGATAAATATGTTTAAAAATTAGGATAATAATTTGCCCAAATCTGTCTGTATTCTGTAACTATTTTTTTTTTTTTTTATGGCAAGTGGAGGAGGACTCAGAAAAGTAAAATCAGAACCAACATTTAATTATTCTCATAAAGTTTAAAACAAAAACATAACATCAGACATCTAGTTAGCTTAAAAGGATATAGCTCTGCTGAAGTCAACAGCACTACAGTATTGATTTGAGTTCAAAAGCTGCTCAATAAATCCTGTCTACATCCAGCATTCCTTAAATACAAATTTGTATTTTCCTGATGTTTTTTATTCCATCAGCAGAAAACCTCTGAAGTATCTGAAAAATACCATGTAGTCATTGTAAACTAGGAAAACCCTGGAACACACAAAAAGCTTGTTCTGTCAAGAATAGAGCATGATGAAAGACATTGAATGGATCACTGCATCCAGCATTGAAATAAATGGTCCTTGAGGCTGCAATTCATGCCCTGGGAGCTTATTATAAACTGGGGGTAGTTACCCGGAAGGGTGAGATCATTGCGGGGGTCAGGCTGGGTATCGGTCTGCAGGTGGTGAGCGGTGAGCACTTCTATTCTCTTCCTTGTTATATCCCTTATCGTTATTATTATTGGTGGTAGCAGCAGTGGTTTGTGTTATACCTTAGTCACTGGACTGTTCTTATCTCAACCTGTTGGAGTTACACTCTTTCGATTCTCCTCCACATCCCTCCAGGAGCAGGGGAGAGGAAACAGGGGAGAGTGAGAGAGCAGCTGCGTAGTTCTGAGTTATGGCTGGGCTTAAACCACGACACTATGTCAGCAAAGTTAACAGGTAACTCCTCAATTCTTTCTCTTATAAGGATAAATAAGCTCCATTTTCTAGATGATCTTCACACTGAAATAGGCTAACTTACCATAAAAATTTAATTTTAATTTTCAGTGTTTAGGTGGCAAGACTGTTAGGCTAATCTCCACCTACTGAAGAGTAACCATTTCTCTTGAAGGATTATCTTGCCCTTTTTTCCTCACAATGGACTGTCTTTCAGAACTCACACAAGTTATATGACCTCACACTTCCTGTGTTTGTACATTTTTCTTGTGCAGTGAGGTTTCTGAAGCCTTGCATTGCAACCTTGATTGTAACCGGAAAGCTTCCCAAAGAAACCTAGTCTTTCAACAAAGCTCTACTACATATGTAGTAGTACAAGTATATACAGGAGGGTTCACAGTTAAAACAGGAGTTAAAACAAGATGTGATCATCTTATCTATGAATATACTAAAGTATATGAACCATTTAAAGAAAAAACAAATCAACACTAACATCTTACCCACAAATTTAATACATGAACTGTATGAATAAAACAAAGATTTGTAATACAGTAGGTGATTATTTCCATTATACCTGAAAAGGAAATGAAAGTAAGAATATCATATGTTTGATGTTGCAGTATTTAGATCTAGAAAAAAGAAATTACAGTACTGAGTTTTTACGCCATGCTGCTTTCCATGACACAAAGTATGACTTCTGTATTATTTGCAATTTTGTATATACAGAAA
This sequence comes from Psilopsiagon aymara, assembly GCA_024733675.1. Classification (NCBI taxonomy): domain Eukaryota; kingdom Metazoa; phylum Chordata; class Aves; order Psittaciformes; family Psittacidae; genus Psilopsiagon; species Psilopsiagon aymara. The sequence goes on from JANRGW010029018.1 coordinate 16,347, forward strand.
CAATCTTATCCTACTGCGGTGAATACAAGATGTGAAAAGATATACGATTTATGACAAAGTTAAAACTTCAACACAATCGATATGACCTCATCCCAGAATTTCTGTCACTTATCTCACAAGAAAATAATACACTTAGTAAGCAGGCCAGAACAGTTCTTACAGTTTTGTTGTTAAATCTCATTAAAATTTTCCATAAAGGAAAAGAGCCTTTTTTACACTGAAATTTGTTGTAAACATTATTCCAATTTATTCTGAACACTTGCCTAATCCAAGTGTATCTTTCACATGTGAAAACATGCTATACTGCATTAGTCAGCAAACTTAAAAAGAAGTGTATTCTGATCTTCTCACAATGGGGTCCCATTTCAACTGTTTGTCAATAAAATGTTATATACTGCAACAATATTTACAAGCTAAGTAAATATATCTGTATGTTTTATACCATAGTGTTTCTTAAATACATGTATTTCATGCATAGGATTCCATATAGTTTGTCAAACTTCTCCAGATTTTACCACTTCTGCAAAATCAGATGACAGAAAAATGGTAAGCGCTGCCTCTTCTGAAGGCTGCAAATGGTCCATGTTCAAGAAACTAAAAAAAAATTACCATCTAGACTATAAAGAGTTCTCACACAAATCTGTTAAGAAAAGGATGGACTGACTTGCTCCCATACTGCCAGGGTAAAGGGAAACAGCATTTAAATTGAAACCAATGCCCATCTGCTTTGCACACTTAGTTTCAGTTAAAATATCAGAACATATGCATATTGAGTATATTCTTTATTCAGTGAAGTCTCCAAGTCTTGTCTTGGAGATTTTCCACCACCTTATCCTCAGTTAAAGTTCTCCTTGTTCAATCATACTGGTTTATTAGCTAAACAGAATGCCTCAGTGAGTATATTAAAATGAACATATGAAAACAACTGCTGTACCCCTATGTGCCTACAATGAATTTGGAATGCACCACTGCTGAAATAAGGAAAATTTCCTTACTTTATATTCATATTTTTGTTACTATGTTTTCCAAAAAGTATTGGATACTTCAGGGTGGTTTTTTCTATTATTATTATGCAATTAGGGAAAAATACAGATTCTGAATATAGATATATATATACTCTGTTTAAATAAAACCACCACCATCACTTAAAAAAAAAACAAAAAAAAAACAAACAAACAAAAAAAAAAAGAAAGGACAAAAAAAGAAAGAAAAAAGTAACTGAAAACACATAAAAATAATCAATCAAAACCCAAGTAACCAAACCCTACTGGAAGTCTCGGAGAAGATGACAATGTAGTCAAACCCCAAGAAGATACATTGATTAAACATTTCATGATAGCAAACTTAAATACTTTGCTCTTTTCCTTCAAATATACTCTTATAAAAATTCTTACACATGAGCAGCAGAAAAGAGAAGCAAAGAGAAGAATGTCAAACTGAGCTCTAAAATCTGTCAGAAAAAAATAATTAATTTTATGGATAAGACTCATTAACTTCAAAACATGAGTTATAAAAAATATGTATCAGCTTCTCCTTATCTGATCACTAAAGAATAGCCTTTTTCACAGGTTTTTTTTCTTTTTTTTTTTTTTTTTTTTTCATTATTTTTCTTTCATTTTTTTCTTAGTTATTGCATGTATGCTATTGCCTTCTGGTGTCTGAGAAATATTGAATATGGTTATGACTACACCTGGATAGATGTTGAGTTATATGCTCCTTTTCCTATTCAAATACTAAGTTACCTAGCATAAATGCAAAACACTGCATATTACAAGTCGAGGTTTCTACCTTTCCTCTGTGATGATGTTTCTTATTATTGTGACTACCTAATGGAGAACAGGAGCTTCATGATTAATTTAATTTTATCATAAAGGTAGGAGGCGACTACATAAGGATAACTAGATGGGAAATCATGCTTTTATAATTTTCACTTTGCCAGGAATAATCTGCAATTTCACTGTGCATGTATTTTACTTTCTGATCTCTGTCCAAGCCCAGATGTGTAACATTTGTGCTCTCAGTGATCTTTACCTTGGGTGTTTGTATAGCATCTAGCACAACAGAGACTTGATGAGGGTTCTCAGGCGCTGCTGTGATGAAAAATGAGTACTTTTCCTAGACAGTGTCCAGGAAATGACTGCATGCAGGGTTCAATCAAACAATAAAGTCTATTCGAACAGGATCAGAATCTCATTTATTAGGAACTGTATATCTAGACCATGGCTAATCTGAATGGAAAGAAAAATACACACCGTCTTATGATCAAGACCTTCTTAAGTTCACAGAACATGAATACACATTTTCTAGTAAACTAGTTTTGAAAAGAATTCATCTGTGGTTTGATACCTTAGAAGTTTTCTGCTCTTAGAATTTGTTCTGAACTTACTTAAAAAAAAGAAAAAAAACAGAAAAAAAACAACCCATACATGAAAAAAACCTTTATCATCTCAAAGCACATACATAATTTCTATTATAAAATGAGAATTTCTTGAATTCATTAACTTTATTACACTCTCACTGTATCGATTAAAAAGACATGATTTCGCAATCTACTTCATATCATCTTTTTATATTTCTATATTATACCTGCTTTAAAACATTAAGTATTTTCTGTACGTCACCTTTTTTACCTAACAATACATTCTAATTACTTATGCTGCCACTCACGGGATACAGTTCAAAGACTTACATAGCCTCTTAAGCATAACTTCTGAGATGAATTATGGAGGAAGTATCTTCCATTTATTTACTAAAATGCCACACTTTAATCACAGGTCAATAAGACTAAAAACTTCTCACTGGAAGTTGAATACCTATGAGAAGTACGTCTGCATTCTGATTGGTATATAATGTGAAATATAAAAAAAACAGTGAGTCTTACAATTATATTCTTTCCAGCCCTATGGGCTCACTCTCTATGAAATGTCAACCAATGCTACAGGGCAAAAAAGCCAGCAAAGAACATGTGGAATGGACAGTTTAAAATGAAAATCTGCACTGGCTTCGCATTCTGAGTATCCTACAATATTAGAAGAGGTCTGAGGAATTACTGCTTTGGCAAATAAGAAATTTTAAATCCAAACTAGATTAGAAGCATGAATTCATCTTTGTGATGAGGAAAGTGTTATCCACATATTATTTGCTTGTTCCTCTACATTACTGGTTGCTACTTTAACAAAATTTTATATAAGCTAGAAAATCTACTGTGAATGAAAGCTGAGGCATGAAAAGGCATATTATGGGACAAACAATAAAGTGTAATTTCATAGAGGAGTTTTGAGAAGTTATTTTTCTGATACATTCTGATCTTCCTTCCCCTGAACTCTGATTCAGCAGCAAAGAATGGGAAAATGAATGCATAATGGCAATAACATATTCCTATCTAAGAAGCAGGAGGTTTATTATTCTTTCAATACTTTTGTCAGCAAGGTATTGGATAAGAACAGGACACAAAATAAAAAAGATTTATTACTAATCTATATTTCAATGAAACATGAAGAAATACACAAAGTAAAATATTGCGTACAGAGATACAGAAGAGACTGTATCAGACTATTGAACTTGTTATCTGATTCTTGTTTACAATAAGGAAATTAGATTAATTATTTCACGGTGTCCGGGTTTTTGCTAGGAGCGAGTTAATTTTCTTCTGAGTGGCCTATATAGTGCTGGGTTTTTTTGCTTAATATCATAATAATGCTGATAACACACTGCGATTTTTGTTGTTCCTAAGTAGTGATTACCCTGAGTCAAGGACTTTTCAGTGTACCATGCTCTGCCAGTGAGAAGCTGCACAAATTGAGAGGGAGTACAGCCAGGACAGCTGATCTGAACCAGCCAACATCACG
>JANRGW010029019.1:338-21493 GCA_024733675.1 Psilopsiagon aymara
GGCCAAAAGTCAAAACCACAGCACTGCACCAGCTACCAAGAAGGAGAAAAATGACTGCTACTGCTGAACCCAGGACAATGAGAAACAGACAAAAAGAGTGTGAATGAAATGAGTTGGTAGTGCAAAGCTTGTTATCCTAAAAGACTTATTGAAGTATAAAATAATGTCATGCAATAATTGTTTGTGCTTCCTCCATAACATCTGGTCCTGGTGGCTATAGTGCCAAGGCACTGGTGATTTCCAACTCCAATAAACTGCTACGATTCCTGTGTTCCTTATTTAGTACTGCTTTTTAAGGAGTGCTATTTTTATACAGTGTTTCTTATGCTAAATTCAGACTACTGATTAGAGGTGTAGAGCTGCATTTGTTTTCTTTTGTTAGAACAAAGTATAATTTGCACGGAAAAGTTCCTATTTTTAAAATAAAGGAAATTAAATTTTGATGTTATTTAAAATGCAAGCATTACGGAGTGCATCTTCCTTAATCTTTAGAGTAGTAGTAGAAAAACTTACAATGCTTGTTAATGTTGTCTGTAGAAATTCCTTAGTTTTTAAATGTTAATGTCATAAAATGTCTACTTCCCTGTAGTACTTGCTAACCTGTGGTTTATCATGGCAATTGAAAGGATGACTCAAATGGAAATAGTAAAACACTTCAAAAAAAGAGTCTTTAGTTTGATTATTTTTCATTGCATTTAATAGTTTTCCACTAACTTATAATGTGTAAATTGTCGGAATTGTAACCTTCTAACTCAGAGTTAACTGTGGAAGCCAGTACTGAGCAGAAGTGTACCCTTCATGGGACAGGGAGGGGACATTCAGCATCTTTCAGTGCTTCCTTTGGCTTATCTTACTGGTATGCAGCCAAAGCTGTCAGATATAATGTAAGTGGTGTCAGAACATGAACCAACAGTACCAGAACAGCAGCACCTCTTGTGAAATGTGCTTGCTCCTGGGTCCGTGCTACACTATGTAGTGGTTAGAGTTATGCTGGGCAGCCCGTATCATCCCCATGCTAATTATAAAGAGAAAATCAGAAAGGTTTTAATGGCAGTTTGCTGGACAAGCTGTGCCTCTCAGCCTTGCTCTGTTAGCTTGTTCTTAAATAGCTCTGCTGTGTACTCTTCAGGATGAGGCAGTTTTGCCTTTAAAATCTAGCTCTTAGAAGAAGAAAAAAAATTAATTGGTGGTAATGAACCTGACCTTAGAACTGAGTCATTTACAGGGCAAAAATATATGAGAGAAGATCAGAAGATTCTTCATTTTTCCTTTTTAAGTACCTGTTGGCTGGAGGTTTTCACTTTTCTCTTGGATTAATTCTATCCATGTAACATCAAAATAGAGAACTATCACAGGGGATTATCATCAGAGTGTTCTAATACAGTCATTCCAGGTTACTGGCAGAAATAAATCTCAAAGAAAAAGAGCTGCAAATAAATGAATAGTATATAGCTTTTTTTAAAAAAAGAAAAATAATTGATGGATGAGCACACTAGCACACAGGGCAACAGATGCCTTTCTCCAGGCAATGTAGAACCTTGTTACCCAGGCAGTGGTGTCAGATTGTATTAAATCTACAGAAGCCATCCTCCTACCGTGTGTTCTATAGTCAGTCCTTATATCCATAGGAGAATTTTTACTTTTGCTCTCTTACGAACACACATTTATGCCTTCTGTCCTGCACTTAAAAAGATGCAACTTATATATAAGGTAACACCATTTATTTTTATTATCTCTATTTTTTCATATATTTTTAATGGATGTTTTATTAATTGTCTCATGTTTCGTGAAGTATGTACTAGTGTGTGAGCCTTTATATCTGTGTAGTGCTTTGGGCACCCCTTAAAAATAGCACACTGCAGGACTGCTTGTGTTTGTATACATTTGGAAGGGCTGTCAATTTTCTGATTCAGTTTGCATATGTTGAAAAGATCATCCTTAGTGTTGTTTTCTCAACTCAAAATGCCTGTCTGAGATGAATGCCTGAAACATTCCTTACATCCAGCAGGAAATAATCCTTGCTGTTTGGAATTTTGACTGGCATGCTGAAAACATTTCTGATTCTTTTTGCCAATTATGCTAATTATGGTCCTGACATGAATAAAGATTGACTGACATACTACCACGTATGTGATATGTGTAAGTATGATTTACACTTACGCATTTAACTCAGTAAAAAAGCTTAAGCTGTGTGCAACTTCTGCCTACATACATCAGAAAAAGCTTGGGTTCGGTATGATCTGGAGCTAGTTGATGATAATCTGGGACAATGCTTTCAGTGCTACATACGACTTCTGTGGTTTCTTTCCATATCATCAATTTTCCACTTTTATTTCCCCGTTTGTAAAATTTTGGATGCATGCTAGACTAGTAATTAAATTTCTTCAAGCCCTCAAGGATGACTGGTGAGAAGCTTTTTTGGAATATGAAGTACTGCTTCCTTTTCGCTTGCACGTTAGCCTGCTGACATGTAGTCAGTGTTTGCTTTTATGCTGTGTCTTGGACTAACTGGCTTGATGAGTTCTTTATCTTCCCTCTACTTGTCATAATTAACAGCTGCAGTGGATTGATTTGCATAGGTTAAATGGTAGACTTCATTTGACTCCAGTTAAGTGTTGCTTCCTAGGCACAATTAAATTGCCAGAATTGTTACATACAATGAATAAATGAAGAACGGGGGAGAGGGCAGCAGGAGAAAAAGGACAAAACTCTCATTAAATTCATAAGAAATCAGAACTATTTGTATAAAAAATTAGGATGAGGGAAGAGTGTGTGGTAATGCTTTCCACAGGTTTGTTTTTTTTGACTGGTAGTGGTTTATTGTCAAGAAGTTTAAAAATTTAGATCAAGCTCCAAAATTAATTGTGAAATCCCACAAAATCCCCTCTTAGGTCCAAGCAATAACAGTGGTGCCTCTTTACATGTCCCTTTTAGAATTTGGTAGCTATTAAATTGAGAGGAGGAAGTCTGTAGTAGAGAATCCCTAGCATTCACAGGCAGGCTGGAAGCAAGAAGCTCGTGTCCAGCCTATTGCTAGTAAGTCTGTCATTTGTGATGGCTGCCCTGTGTATTTGCTGACCTCTTCATTCTGTTGACTTGAAGGTTCTATTTGGAATTGGCAGTTGTAAGAGCTAAAGTGAGAAGTGTTGCCCTGTTGTTAATGCATTCAATGCTAGCTGCCAAGTAAAGGAGAGAGAATGGAAAAATACTTATTTCAGTATAGCATCTTAAGGAAGTGTAACCTTCATGTGTGAGAACCTGGGATTTTCAAAAGGCATCTGTCTCGTTTAAAATGTGTTTGAAGTTTCAAAGCTGTTTCAGGATCCAGCCATAAATCCAAATGAAACCAACTCACAACATAGTAAAAAGGTAATCAAATGTGACAGATTCCCCCGGATGAAAAATACCTTCTTGTGAGCTGCTCTGGCCCCAGTCAAATGAGTGTATACAAAGTGGTGGTATGACATCACTTTTGAGTGGAGCAGTCATAATCTAGCAACTTTAAGAGCCTGACCATGTGCCCATAAGAATTTATACCAGAAATTTGAGTTACCTGGTTTGTACATAGAAAAAAACAGTAAAATCTTCATCTTCTTATATGTGATTTCAGTTCTCTTTTTTAATGTATTAATTGCCTCTTGGTTGGATTTTAGTTTTGGGGTAGCTAGGATTAACTTTGGTCTAGTTTTGTTGAAGGTTTATATTTAACCAATCTGGAAGATACTGAGGCAGTATTGTTAAGGGACCAAATCGCTGAAATTGATGTATTAAACAGAAAATTGCAAACTACAACGATGCATAACTATTACAGCCGTGAGAGAACAGGAGATATAGAATGAGTACTATGTAATAAGTGTGCTTCTCCAGGTAACAGCATCTGGAAACATTCAACAGTGGAGAAACCGGTTGTGAGGAGTTTTGAGAGAGAGCATAGCTGTTAAAGTACTATTTATACATACTACACAGAAACTAGCTTGTGCTTTGGGCAGCGGTATGTGCTGCTTCAGTTAACCACATCATGGGTTACTTCCAGGGGTATGACTGCTAATACTATGTAATAGCTAAACTATTGAACCTACCAAAATTCTTCTGTCTGAGCCTCTGTTTTAAGGGTCTAGTGTTGAGAGATGATTTAAGTCAACAAATTGAAGCTAATATTGTGGGAATTTCTGAGTCCACAGTAATTATTACTTGAATCATTTCTGGAAGCCATAGCCCAATAAAGGAACTTGGCTAAATAATTTACAAGACTTTGGTTCATTTTCTGGCTTTTGCTACATGTTTTTGTTCCAAAACCTTTGATGCATTGTTTGTTCTTTGTTCCTTAATGCTTTTTCTGAGGGCAAGCAATCTAAATGTTTTAAGTATGCCTGTAACTAAGGACCAACGAAACTGGGGTAGTTACTGCCCTGCTTCTATTCATCCTTGCAAATAACATGATAAAATGTATTTTCTTTAGGTAGGACTAAAACCCAGCCCAGTTGCTGTGTCAGCTTTCATAAACTGTTTTTCATTATGGAGAATTGAAGTAGGGTGTGAAAGATGCTGACCTAGATTGCCATCAGTTACTCCTCCTCTCCTTTCCCTTCCCACCACCCCATTTCTGCTTGAATACCTTTTAATAACATCACTAAAACCTGGCAACTCATTGTTACTTGTTCCTCATTAAAGTCAGCTGAGTAGTATTGATTTGTAACAAGTGGAAATGGATCCATTAAAGTCAATGTCAAAGCTGGCTTGACAAGAGCCTGCAGTTGTAAGGGTTTCAGAGCAGATAGTATAGCTTGTTTTCACCTTGTAAAATGCAGAATAGACACACCATGTTTTACAAGTCACTTTCAGCAATTAATAGGACACAGTGATTTATTTGCATATCCAAGGAACTGTTCTGTGCAATTTGTTGCTATTATAAAAATATTTACTGATTTAATTCACACCTTTGCAAATGCAATGGGAGCTAAGAAATTCTCATTTTGGCCCTCAGGACTGTCTAGCATCTCTCAGAGCCTGACTGCCACTTTAATTGTACCCTGAATAACAGCTTTAACAGACTTGAGAAATTATAATTGCTGAGTTCTATATGTGCCAGGTGCGTCTGCTATCAGGAGCCTGTGAACATGCTGCAGTTTGTCCTCTTAGTTTAGTTCAGTGCAGGAGCACTTGATGTGTAGACAGGAGAACAGCTTCCCAAAGCTGATGAGATGTTCTGATACTGTACCATGATGGTGCTGTAACATGTCATTATTTAAGCTGAACTGATTTTCATCATCCTTTGTGTTCAAATTTAACTGTAAGACTGGCATTCCAGGTGTGGACATTGCAGGATGTTATGTGGAATTAATTTGTATGTTAAAATTGCTGGTACTCAGAATGGCATTTTCTGTGTGAAATGTTTTATAAAACATTTTAATCTCATTTTCAATAGACAGAAACTACTATTTGTTTAGCTGACCTTATAGTTTTGAACCCAGTGGTTGATTTCAGACAGATTTGGATGCCCTTACTTCTTAGATGTTAGTCTATGGAACCAGTAGGTAGGAATCTGTCTGCTTCCCTGGGTCTTATGCTCAAGTGATGAAGCTTAGGAAACAATTTAGATACACAGTTTAACATCTTCTGTTAATTGAAGACAATAGTGTTCTATTTAAAACATGGATCTTGTGTGCAGAGATTTAAGAAAGGTATGCTTGATGCAGTATATTTTTTCGCTCAAGCAGTATGAAAACCATTTAAATATCAGAATGTTTACACTTTTTTGAGGGCTTTTATTGGTAAGTTAAGAATTGTCAACTTGTTGGGTTTTTTATATTGAGAATTTTAAAGAGCAGTTGTGATTAAACGTTATGTGAATAGTTTTTCTTTACACCTCAGCAGAATTAGTAAAGAATTCTGCTGATAGTGTGGGGTTTAATGGTGCAATATTGGAAATAATTTTAAATCAATCAAAGGTGGGCCCAGTGTCACCAGTCTTAGTATAGTTTTTGGCAAATATAACCAGTGTTTTCAGAAGAGGATGTCCAGTGCACAGTGTAGGATGGAAAGGTTACAGATTGCCCAGCATGACTGATTGTGACTTTCATAAGGAATTTAATTGAAGATTGAGGCACAGACAACTACCTTTGTCAACTTTTGTGAAACAGAAATTGTCAGATACATCAGGGGATTATGCTGTTTTCTCCTGAGCTGCATGTATTTTGAATTGTGTGACCTGACAAAGTATTTCTACAGGTCTAGTCTGACCTTTGACTGTATGTTTGAGCTTTATTTCCTTGTCCTTTATAACTCCTTATGGTGCTGCCAGTGTAGTACATAGATGGTCTACCCAGATTCTAAAAATACTTGCATTAGAATGTGTATATATTCATACATTATAAATATATAAGTGAAATAGGTGTGCATAAAAATGTGTGCATGAGACCTAAGCTTGGTAGCATGACATTTTTCTGGAAGCCAGGTCCCTCTCTTGTCCCAGCTGTTAGCCAGAAAGGTTGGAGCTCTCTGTTGCATTCACAAGGAGATCTTTTTTATTACTGTTTTTATTTGCACCAGGCCTGTGAACTCAGGTCATCTCTCTTTGCTTGCACATCTTTAATCAGATCATCTACTGAAAACATGTGGGTTTATGAGAGAGCCAACTGTAATTGCAAGCTAATCTGCTGCTTCTGTGCTTTCTGCACCTTCAGTGCCTTTTGGCTCTATGCCTGATATTACTCTTAATAGTTTGTTAATACCAAATAATGCAAAAACATTGCTTCCTTAAGCACTTAATAGGATGTGCTGTAATGGAGATGAATGGTCTATAACACTCTTTACTTGTGTTTTAGGAAAATGAACTGAAGGATGCTGTGCAAGAGAAGAATCGCCTGAGCCTTCAATATGCAAGTGTGTCCCACAAAGCCCTGCAATATGACCAGGTAACATCATGAGCACAGATCTCATACATTCATTTGTTACAGAGATCAGACTGCACAGTGGATAAAAGTGGATTGGTTCCCTGTGTTTTTTCTTTGCATTTTAATATTTCACAATATAACATTGAAAATCTCTTGTCCAGCACCAGATGTCCTAAGCTGTATTTGGTAGTTGTTATATCCCCTGTAGCATGGCACATGGCGTAGTCTCAGTTATTCCAGGTCCTGATATAAAAGCTATTTTAATAGTAAGCATTTTTCTTCAGTTTTTGTTTGTACCTTTTATGGGACAAGAAATACCTTTCTGACTAGAGTGTGATTTTATCTATGGCAAATACTGCTTGGTGACCAGCATGGAAGGAGAGGCTGATGTGCCTTACGTCACTACATATGCATTCAGTGGAAGAAACGTTATGAACCAGCTGCTTTACAGGGCTGCATTTAGCTAAAAATGAAACTCCACTCTGGGATTTCTACAGGGCTTATGTGAGTTGCTGGGCAACCTCATTCATATCAGAAGAGCTGTAACTTACATAGGCTCTGATGAAAGCCCATCCTCAAAGCTTGCAAAACAGTGGTAACTGTACCTTCTCATATCTCTGACGCACGAGTGTCACAGAGTACCCCGCTGCTGAATTTCCAAACCAGAGGAGCTCTGATGAGTCCCTGGGACAATGCAAATGGCTAAAATTCAGAGGTGGCTATGGATGCACTCTACATTTCGTGTGTAGCACCTGATACCGAAGCATTCCCTGTTGCTGAGGTTTTATATAAGAAGACTCTGATAGGAGGAATAGGGGTGTAATAGCATCACTTAATTTTATTCGTCCATCTGTCTTGAATTTCTCCCTTTCCTAATGTTTTTCCTCTTTGTTGTTGTTTACGCATTGCCTTCACTCTTCACAAGGCACATGAAGTCTTACTTAGGCAGTTTTATTTCTAGTTGACACAGAAATAGCATGCAGCATTAATTCAGTGAAGGCTCAGTATGTTGGTGACGCAAAAAACGTTAAACCCTCTTGCTATCAGAAAGGGAAGAACTATGTGGTTAATAATGCTTTATTTTAGGTAGTGCTTGGCTACTACAGTAGTGAAGTGCTTGAGGTACCTTCAAAAATCCTGTAAAATGAATTTAAAATACAAAGGTAAAATATCTGCCTTTGACACATTAGCCACTACATAATAAAATTACCTTTTACTATTGTAGTGTCAGAATTTGTCATACTATGGATGTTTGTGTCTTCAAATCTATTAAACACTGTGAAAGGTGCAGTGCTACAGTTCTGGATGCCTACACTAATAATTTAATATCCCAGCCTCAGCAGAATCAGAGACTTGCTGCAAGCATAGCCTCTCACTTCTAACGTTAACAACATGCAATCCTTGCAGTGTGCTCTAATTGCTAACAGACCTCATGTTTTCCTTCTTGCATATTAGAGGTTTTTAGAGGGAATTACTCGGGGTTTTCTCTTTGGTTTGGGGTTTTTTTTACCACAAACAGTGAGCTTGAAGATAGGTTGTGCAGTTTAGGTTGCATTTTGCTAATCACGAAGTGGGAAACTGTACAACTTTGAGTGGAGGTTGGAGCAGAATGCTGACAGAGTTAGGGCTCAGCCCTGAAGGGGAAAACCTGCCTAAAATAACTCACTCTTGTTCACCCTTGAGAACTGGCCTGAAAAGCAGGCCAACTGCATCCAAGCAAATGGGGCTGGAGGAGTATTTGTGCATTCTGTTATGTAGCACAGATAAAACTACTGCTCATTTACGCACAAGGTAGTGGCTGAAATTTGACCCTAGAAAGGAGGAGAAAGAAGCTAGCTACCTTAAATCCACAAAATAGAGCTGAAATTTAGATAGCTTACATGATTTCGTTTTGGTACTCTGCATAAGAGAAGCAAAGTTGCATTCTGGGAGTCCGTTACACGTGAAAAGATTTTGTGTCCTTAGGAGTGCTATGATGCTGGGCTCTTGTTTTCCTCTTCATCTGAATGTATATAGGATAGTGCTTTTATGTAAAAAGAGAATGGGCGTTATACATTCAGAATTTATTTCCACAATAGTTGAAATCGGACCATTTTCATGGTAGTTTTGTCAATCATATCAACTTTTGAGAAATTGGCAGGTTTTTAATATCTAGAATTAAGGCATATGGTGGGTTATAAGGCTGGTGGAGCTTTTCACCAGTGAAACAAACTGCTGGTTTGCTTTGGTGAGATGGTGTTCAATAAGTGGTTTCTGTTTAAGTGCTCAGGAAGTGAAGGATGCTTTAACAGCATTCTGGCCTTCATAACTGACTTAAATGAGGGCACATTTAGCAAGTGTGAAGGTATGGGATGAAAACTAAATCGGTTGATGCACTGAACAAAGAAGCATCAGAGATCAAAATGTTCCTTGTTTCTGCCATGAAATTAAAACTGTTTATGATGGCACTTTATTTGGGTCAGCTGTTTTTGCCACTGGGAGCATTGATATTTTAATGTGCTCTCTGTGTAATTCAAGTTCATGTATATCCCATATGTTCTTAAACAGCATGTTTGAAGAGAGCATTAAATTCACATCGAAGAACGAATGTTATCTAAAAAAAAAGAGCAAATGATAGACTCATCAAGTTTTATGCTGCCTTATGGGTTATATAAATGTGTCTATCACCACATTCTGTGTGGTATACAATCTTCAGAGCAGAAAGTATTGGTGAGAATGCCCTGTAGGAATATTTAAAGTTATCAGTGTTCCTGGGAGAAACATATAGCAGAAAGGTACCATGCTCAGTAGCTCCCCAAAATTGCTCAGGTTGTGATGACTAGTAAGTTTTAGCAAATTCTTTACAAAGGTAGTCAGTTGGTGTCAACTGTTTTAGAGACAGGGAAAACTAAAGCCTGAGGAAAATAACCTTTCCTTGAAACTTGCTCAAAGTAGGGTGCTTCATTCACCCTCAGTAAATAAACTGAGAACCATAGACAATAACAGATTTGTGTTGTTGGCAGTGATGCTTCATTGCTTCCTTTTTCCACTCCATTATTCTTCAACAATATACACTAACCTGAGCAATGAAATGCAATCCAAAGGATGCAGGAAGTTAATAGATTCTGAAAATCCATTGTTTAATAGTTTCCTTAGTTATAAAGAAAAGAGGGAGGAGGAAGACAAAAATCTGCACATAGAAAAAAAAAAATCCCGAGGTTGACAATAATTGGATCAGTTCTTGTGGAAAACATGGTTTGTTCCATTTTCCTGTTTCTTTTTTCTAGTCCACTGCACTCTAAAGCGCCCTCTTGCAAAGATGAATACCAGGGCTGGCTGCAACCATTTAGATTGTTTGGTCTGTGGCAAAATTTGCAAGTTAACAAACTGAGGCCTGAAGGCAAATATAAAGCCTGAATCAGTTTCCAAAACATTCCTTTAGAAAAGGTTCTGGAGATCTCCATGTCAGAGACTGCTTAATGCCACTCATCCTTTAAAAATCCTGAGGAATTACAGTCATTAAATTGATTAAACAAAAAAAAGAACTTGTCACTTCCTTTACTGAAGTGAGAAGGAAACATGAGCTGCTGCACCAAGATGAAAGGCTGTGCTGTATCCCAGTACATGGTACTGCTTTGCCTTTCTTTAGTCCATAAACCTGCCAGCATTTTGCTTCTGCACTGTGTTGCAGTTAACAAAGGAAAACAGATGCTTTTTGGAACACTGTTCACTAAAAATAATATGGATCTTTGTTTTGCTTTGTTATCTTCTGTCAGCATGGCAGTGAAGTGGAAATAGTTTGTCAACATTATGTATTTGAATTGCCCAGATGTTTATTGCTGGTGGGTTTTCAGTCTAAATGTAAACATTGCAGCTCCTGATATGATGCAAGCTATGACAATCCTATTGTTACACATCAGTACATGACACAAAGATATAAGATGTTCAGAGATAAAAAATCAAATTTTCGCCTGATCTGAATTAAAGAAAGAACTTTTCCGTGGCAGGATAAAATAGTTTAATAATTTTTTTCTCATTTTTTATGTGTGTTTATGAAGTAGTCACTATCACTGATTCACAAAAACATCTTATCAAAAGACTTAGTTATACATGGTAGCACCAATGGCTAGCACCAAGCTACTTAAAGTAAGTCAATTTACACTAAAGAATGAAGTTGACTTATATTTTTATATTTACATTAGATTTCTGTGTCTATATAACATACCCATTTCTGATGCCTCTGAGATCCAGAGAAATTAGGAGCTGATTGTCATTTATTTTGATACTTATTTAAATTTGTCTAACTACAGTTTGGCTGCCAGATTGTAGTCCTTGTTGAAAGATGATGTTTCCTGTATGCATGTGTATGAGATGCACACAATTTCCTCAATGAACATTTCATTCCATCTTTCGTGCTTCCTTCCTAAGTTCTTTGAACTTTTTCTCCTTTACCCATTTTAACATGTAGAAGTGTTTGTGACAGATATAGTTTTCCTTTCATTAATTAGCAGTTTGGACAGTGATTACATTCTATTTTTTCTAGGTAAAATCAGACTATGACCATCTTAGAGAAACCCTTCTCAGAGTGACCAAAGAACGAGATTTGGCTATAAAGGGAAAACACCAGCTCCAAGCCAAGCTGGAGAACTTAGAGCAGGTCCTAAAGGTATGTATAATGCCATAAAATCCAACAATCCAGTACTTCTATTACTTGATTTATAGTGCCGCTGTTCATTGATTAAAGATGGAAGTCAGTAGCTTGATGAGCCAAACCTTGATAGATGGATCTGGGGTAATGAGAAAGACCTTGTGATGTGGTAGAAACACAAACTAGTTTGAATGAGCCGCAGTTGCCAGTTTTTCTTAGTTGCAGAAAATATGGAAGCTGTGATGTGGAAAACTGCCACTAAAACGAGTCTTGAAGAGCAATAAGCAGCTAAGATTATTAAAAAACAAAACCCCAAACAAGAAAGAAACCCCACAACAAAGAGGCCATGCAGTTACAGCTGTTTGCATCGGTGAGTGAACTACACTGGTGAGGACTACAGTGCGAATTCTTGGAGAGAAAACAATTGTAAACACTTGTCTGTAATTCAGACCATTTAGAAAAATGAAGGATGTTTTCAGTCTGTTTAGAATGTAAGATTGATCTGGTGCTGAAACTTTCCTGACAAACTGCCAAAGAGCTGCTTATTTTTCATCTTCTCAAGCCCAGAGTTTTCCTTTTTCAAACCACTGAAGTGACTAGCAAAGGAGGGATGAATGCCCTGGGAGTAGGAGATGGAAGTGCAAATAACTGGTCTGAGATCCTAAATTGTGAGCAAGGCTTTTCTTTGCCTAGTGTTTTAATAATGCTAAGTGACTTCAGCCAGTACTTGGTGTAAGTGCAGTCACTTATTTAAAGTTGGATTTGTTAATGATTTTTTACTTTCATCAGACTCACTCTAAAAATGAGAAAAGTATTTTGCTGTTAGCTGCATCAGAATAGATCTGAGCATTTAGAGATGATTGTTGAGATGCATATGGATACCTGTCTGAATTTTAAGGAAAGTTTTTATTTTTGGCTTGTTGCATTGACAGAATGTTGTTGAAACCCTCTCTCAGGCTTTATTTTATGTTGTTTAACTGGTGAGGAGGAGGTCTTCCAGCCACAGGTAGAAATTAAAGGTGGTTATAAGTCACATCCCTCTTGCTGAGCCTCCAAAAGACTGTGGGGGTTATTAGAGGTAAATTGACTGCTCTGTTGAACCAGCTTACTGCAGCAGCTTCTAGAAGCATGAGCTGTTGAAATAACCTATTAGGCAATGCCAAGGGGAGTTACCTGTTTTATGTATTGTTGTGCAGCGAGTTATCAGTGGCCTATTTACCAGTCAGTAGGTGGTACTGATGGAAAAAAATCTAGAATTATAATAAAAATAAGAAACACATCTGCTGGGAAAGGAAAAATGAAACTGCCTAATTAAACAGAAGAGTGATACACTGCTATCTGTCTTTAATACAGCTTTTCCCAGGAACAAGTAGGAAATTATTTCCTTTCTTTTATTCTCAGGAGTACAAACCTGGCAGTTCCACAGACCTTTATCACTGCTTTGCTGTTTCACTGTGAGCCATGTGCTACTACCTATAAAGTAGGCTCAACACCTAGAAGCTATGCCAGCAGATCTTGCTTGTCTGTGCTCCCTCTATGATGAGTGGGGGATTCCAGCTTGATAGCTACAGAAATTCACTTCTTCAAAGAAATGTGAGAGGAAAAAAGTCGTAGAAAAGAAATGAACTGTGAATTCATGGCTCATAAAACAGCTGAGGATTAGATTTTGCTCTAAGTAAATTGGCATTAATTCTCATTTCATCAAATTAAAATACAAATTATTATTGTCTGGACTGCTATGATGCAAAAAAAACCCACTTTCATGAGCAATAAAAACCTGTTCAGATGCTGATTTTGTGAGGCTTGTATGGTTTTGAACATTTGAAACTCCTCTAATAATGGATTCTGTTCTGTTTTCTTAAAACAGATTAAAGAACATCCTTTCCTCTTGGGCCATACCAAACACTGTTCCACTCTTTAATTAGGTTATCTACTGGCATTTGACTTAATGATTTTCCCAAATTTCTTCTGTAGAAGAGCTGAATCTGGTTATTTGAATGATTTTCCTTAACTACTACTGCAATAATACTTCTAATGCTAGTGAGTGAAATATCCTGGCATCTCATAATTCTTACTTTTCTGCTTAACAGTTCCTTCAAAAGTTTTCCTTCACTGAAAAATAACCCCAAGCTTGTCTGGTAGATATAGGAATCCTGGCTTTTCATGTTCAGTAGTTCTGTTCCTTGAGCAGAACCCTTCTGAGCTGGCAGAATTTGAACAGTCTTGAATAGTCTTGAAACTTTAAATATCCCTTTTAGCACTAAACTATGCCCAAGCAGATGCAGTTGATTGTGTATTTCACATGTGTCCTCATATGCTCAGGAAATAAGTAGTTTGAAAAAATGGTTTACAGCTTTCCAGTCATTGGAAAGTTTTGAGAAATATTTAGCCTTGTTTCTCTGTCAGAAGAGGAATTCAGTTTCTCTTGAGAAATTCAGGATGTATCAGCAAAGCAGAAAAGGGAAGATAAAGAACTGCTGAGCTAGCTGACTTCTGAGAATCTTTACACTGCCTCTCACATAGAACAGTTCTGATTTTCTGATGTGTTCAGCCAGCTTTTCCCATTCATTCCA
Source organism: Psilopsiagon aymara (assembly GCA_024733675.1). Lineage (NCBI taxonomy): Eukaryota > Metazoa > Chordata > Aves > Psittaciformes > Psittacidae > Psilopsiagon > Psilopsiagon aymara. The sequence goes on from JANRGW010029019.1 coordinate 14,432, forward strand.
CTGTAATGGTGCCCACCCATCTGCAAGCGCAGATGAAAAGTCCTTTTGTAAGAGTAGATGGGTGGGAATTAAATTTGCTCCCCATTCAGCATCATGTATGAGTTCTGTCTTATAAACAAGACTTCAGGACTTTAGTACGTGAAAGCCGTTGGAGTTTGTTTTAGCACTAACCAGTTGCGCATTTTGGAACTGTGTAAGTCCCTGCTATAGGAAAGGATGGGTTCCTTTGTTTTGTTTGCAGCTGTAGGCAACTGAAATGGTTGGAACTAGGAGGGACTATTCATTGTCAAATGAGGAAGCTGGAAAAACAACTTCGAGCAGTTCCCCGAATTGTTATTTCTGAAACAGCTTATACTGCACAACCATCTAGCTCTGTAGTTTGAAAGATGCTATTCAGATGTGCATTTGCTTTCTGATATTAGAGTAACATTATTAGGACCTCTAGGAAGAGTGCAAAAAGGGAAGTGCAAATACACGTCTGAGAAGTTCTAACCTTCTTCACATTAAGGACAGTGATAGCAAGGACAAATGGATTGTAACCACCTTCAAAAACCATGGCAATGTGATCACTGTGAAAGTCAGTCCTGAAGGAAGATGCAGAAGGAATTCAGCAGTCCAGAGGTTTCTCCCTGCTGGTCTTCCAGTGGTCCCTGCAGTCCTTCTCCACTTCCCTAACCTATTCCCCTCAGGTTTGGAAGAAGAAATGACAGCGGCTGATGTGCAGATACAAAGTGCAAAACAGATTTGCAGACAGAACCAATTGGTGAGCAGAGCAGGCAGGAAGGAATTGCTTCTGGTTTGGGGGAGATTTAATTGCTGTGCCAGGGGAGGGACAGATGCTGGGGTGAAGAGATCCTTACTGCTTTAAATAGTAAGTAGATCAAGACAGGACTAAAAATGACAGAGAGGTACTTTTAGGTTAACATAGATGACCAAATGGTTTCTTTTGACCTTAACATCTGTGAACTGTAGATCATTAAATACATATTTTAGGAAACAGAAATTAAAAGCTGAATTTTATAGAATTGCTGTGTGGTCATGGTATTAATTATTTATCAATGTCTCCAAAGGACTTGAAATGTTCTGTAGTAGCTTTTGTAAAAGTAGTAAGAACTTAACAGTATTAAATAATGCTGTACCGAATCTGGTACTAAATCTTCAGAGAATGAAGTGAGACCTTTGTTTTTTTCCTGATTATTAAAGATGTGGAAATGACTTGATTGCCTCACCATTTCTTGAATATGAGAAATGTGCTGATGCTCCATCAGTGTCAAGGTTTACATAAGACTTGATGGAAGCTGCTGGGCTCAGTAAATTTGAATCATAATGCTGATTAGCAAAAATAGGTTATATTCTTTCAGATGAGGTGAGAATCAGAACCATTATTTTTGGTCATTGTTAAATACTCAGAATAGAGTCTACCCATTTAACGGGTCCATTTAACTTTTCTACTATGTGCATACTTTTCTATGTGCATACTTCAGAAATGCTGACAGTCAAGACACTGAATCTTCACAACACTCCTGGAAAATAAGCCTTAGCTGAGAGTGCAAACTGATAAATTGGAAAAATCTTTAATGACTTTTTTGTTGTTGTTTCTAATTAATACATCAAATAAAAATAAATACATCCCAAGCAGAGGCCAAGTGGAGTATTAGAGACATTTCTACTTCCTTTACAAACATGTCCAGATTGAGAGAAGTCAGCCCCCCTGTGCTGTCCCTTTTTGTTATGAGTAACATGTAGCAGAGAAAAACAGCTCATTAAAGGTTAGCAATATGCTTGATAAAATTTTCTCCCATACACAATTAGGTGTTTTGGGCTCTTCTTGTCAATTATAGCCATGTGTTTCTATATCAAAGTGCTGTTTCCTAATAGGTTTGTGTGTAATAACTCATGGTGCTGCAGATAAGATATTGTGCCTCTGCTCTGTGAGCATTATGGGAATAATACATAATTTGGAAAATAAAAATCTTTAATACCAGTTTCGCTGCCGAAGAGATCAGAATCTATAGAGATCTTTCTTAACTCCCATTTAGGAACAGGGTGTTTGAAAGTTATAATGATATTGGGAGAATAATATTAACTTGTAATGAAAAAGATTTCTATCTCCAAGGGTATCTTGACATTGTTCAGCTTCTGCTCTTCCCAAGAACCTTTATCATATTGCTTTGAATCATTAGTAGCAACTGTACTTTGAAAGTTGTTTTTGAGTACTGTACAGTCACTTCTGTTCAAATCAGCCTCTATTAGTTTTGCTTTAATTTGCTATAAATACTAGGCAGAGATTAGCAAAGATAAGCTATTTCTTTGGGTCATCATTTGCAAATCAAATCACAAAAGCATATTGTAGATACAGAGGCATTTAGGGAATTATCAAGCTATTTTTCTTCCCCATCTTTAATTTTTCAGTAAAATGCCATAAATAAATGTGTGCATGATGGATAAAGTGGGTACTGTTCACTTGTGCATCAGAGAGGCCATATTGCTGGCAATGACAGTCGCATATCCTAACAGAGATGATTGCTGTCAGAATGCCTGAGTTTAGCACTGGCAATGTGCCTCTAAGTACTGACCATAATAAAATCCTATCCAGTTTCCCTCTTGCCTACCAGTGATACCAGAGATCTTTCATGTTGAGAAGAACATCTGCAGGCCTGGGAATGGCAGCATGTTTGACTTCAGGTAGAATGTGTTAAAGCCTCCTGAATGTTTTTGTGCTTCCTTTGAAACAGCATATGCGAGAGGCTGCTGAACGGCGGCAACAGCTGGAGTTGGAGCATGAGCAAGCCTTGGCTGTTCTCAACGCCAAACAGCAGGAAATTGAACTCCTGCAGAAGGTAAGTGGAGAAAGGGAAAGTAAGGTGGAAAAGTGAATTGCAGTGACAAGAGCACGGATCATGGAACAGATCTCTTGGTTTGAAGGAATTTAAACTGAAACCGCCAGACTGGTTCCCGCATGATTGTTGATGCACTAGTAACAAGTGCATGTTTACTGATGGGCTTACGTGGCTGTACTAATTGATTTATAAGTGTTAATGCTAGCAAACATTAACCTGACTAATATATGTAAGTCCTCAGTAGGGAGAAAATTGATTCAAATACATCTGTTTCGTCTGTATTTCTGTTGCTTCCCTCTATATTGGGCTCAGGAATATTTGTTCATTCTTTAAATGTCAGGAAGGAAGGAATCCAGTCTTAATTCCATGATAATCAAAATAGGGGAATCCACCATTTTCTTGTCAGTTGGCTGGAATAATTAATCATTCTGACATATTAATGTTTTGTTAGGATTTCTTTGGCTTTCTGTTCCAGACAGCGGCAGTTCTTATCCTCTATCTCCACTAAATTAGACTCAAATCAAGTCCTTGTCAAGGTATTTGCACATCATTGTTAAAAAAGCTGCAGCTGTCTCAGTGCTACTGTTGATTTTTCCAATTGCTTGACTAGATGAAAACATAAATAATAATGCTAATGATAATTTGGTAGAAAATTGGCATGGAGAGATATTCTCAGCAGAATAAAAAGGTGCATCTGAAATAGTTTCATTGAAATAGAAAGCTTCACTTGGCCAAATGAGATCTTTTTCTTTTATCCTTTGCGATTAATCTATTTAGGCTTATTTCAAAAATTCATTTATAGTTATATTAACCTGTCATTATTTGAACTTCCATGTAAATTTTAGATTTAAATTTCTTGGCGAAGCAGAGAAAGGTGCAGCTTTTTTTCTTGCTAAATTTTGTTGCCTTTTTCTGATAAGTCCGCATTACATGGGTCTTTTTATTAACAGATTGGCAACAGGAAACTAATCTCTGTAATACTGTCCTCTCCAGTCATTTTTTGTTAAGCTGTAGCAAGGCAGGCTTCAAATACAAACAAGGTTTTATCGTATGTGGTATTTTACTCAAATGTGACGAGCTCAGCATCTGTAGCCAGTGATTAAATTCTTGTTCAGTGGACCTGAAGTAGCATGAAGTATGAGACTTGATATTAAAAATTATTATCTAATAATCATTTACCACTAAGTTTTACTACAATTTTAGATTAGAATTCCTGTACTAAAATTAACCATATCTCAATTTGTCCATACATTACTTAGCAGCATTTAAGAAATACTTCATCCTTTCCACTGGTTTTGTTCATTAGCCTGATATATTTCTCCTTGGACTTCGCACAGGTGCTCATTTCCACCCTGAAATATCTAATTCTGAATGTGATTAAGTTGCTATTGTCTTTTTTTAGTTATAATTGCCTGTCACAATAAGGATCTGTGACAACATAAATGAACATTCCAGCCATCACATCTCTTGGCGAAATCCACTTGTGATATTCTAGGTACCACTCAACAAGAAAAAGGTCTTTTTTGATTTGATTTTCAGACTTTCCAAGCTCAGATTCTTTCCCATTGTAACATGCTTAAGATGCTTGGTTGTTTCTGTACTGTTACTATTAATGCTACAGGATAAGAATGAAGACTGGATCAGTACATTGTATGGGTAGAAGAGGGGAAGTATTCAAAACACGGGAAGATTTTGGGAGGATACTTATACTGTGCACATTTCTACCTTGTAGAGAGTTATGCAAGCTCCTGTGACTCTCTAGGTATGGTAGTGGAAATAAGCACAGATTAATTTGTCCTTCAGTAGCCTCTAGGCTGCGGATATCCAATGCACCTCCTTTCCAACATTACAGTGCAATGTATATTGATAGAAAAATAATTTAAGTAAATCTGTTACCTAAGTAACTATAAAGCTTTCCATCATTAAACAGGAATTGCTGACTCACATTTCATCAGAGCTGACCTCCCAGTGTACCAAGTACATGTGTGTTAAATTCCTTCTTCCTTTTTTTATTAAAGTCACCTAATTACTTAAAATAGTAACATAAAATTAGAGTAGTGACTCCCCAGGCAGTAACAGGTGAGATTTCACAGTGTATCTTGTTGCTGTTGTAAAGTTCCTGATGAAACACAGAAATGTGCACTTCAAAACGAAGGAAGTTGCTGGTGCAGTCTAATGCATTTGGTGATACATTTTGATATTCTAAATAAAAATCCACTGTGTTTTTAATATATGTACAGACTGATCAGATTTCCAGCCTAAAAGGAAGAATGTAATATTGTTCATCAAGGTTTTGTGTTGATGGGGAGTCAGATGGTCTTTTTCTCTAAGAAAGCTTTAATACAAGGCAGTTTGATGTTAAAGAGAGATAGCTATTGATGCAGGTTTTCTAATCTTTTATCAAGAACTCATATTCTGGGTAGTTTTTATTAAACTTGTAATGATGGACAACACAAGGCTTTATGTCACCTGTCGTCATATGTTTGGTAATGCTCCTGGAGCCAATATTTATCAGGTGCTATCATAAGACTTATTACAGTATAGGAAGAAATATGATTCTGTGTGCAGGTCTGAAGAAGGATTTATTACTGTGCATGACAGTGAAGTATAGCTTGGGTGTATGTTTTCAGTTGTGACTTTATGGCTTGACCCAGCTTCCACTGAAACCAGTAGTAGTGTAGGGTAGCCCTCACAGATAATGAAAAAGGAATTATCATAGCTGTGTCAGTATCCATCATGGGAATTTCTGGCTCATTAAATTATAAAGTCTGTAGGGTGTTGCCTTTTGCTAAATTGGAGAGTTTTAAGACTTGCCTTTGATGAGAAATGTGCAGATTGTGGTCTTTGGGTTATGCTAATAAGGAGCTAAGAGGCAAAGTTAGTATACCATACCCCTCTCAGCCTGATAAAATGGTTAGTAAAACATTTTGCTTACCTTGGGCAGGCTTCAGTAAAGAAGACAGTGAAAACTTAAATGGAAATGAAATAAGCGTAACACAAAGGGTTAGGTTTTTCCCTAACAAAAATTTATAACTGAATTTCTTAGCAGAAAATGCTTTTCTGCTCTTAGCCAGTTCCCTCTTTTCTCCATTCGCTCAGTTGAACGGACTGTAATGTTGCACACCTGTTTATAGACAAACTTTCTTGTGGTCGCCTTGAAGTGTTCTGTCAGCTGTTTATTTAGATGATAATACTGTTGCTACATGTAAAGAATGAGCTTAGGTTTTGTGTTGGTTTCTGCTAGCTGGTATTGTAGGTGTCTGCACCGCCTGCAGTGTAGAATAACAAGCTCATTTTTCAGTTTTAACGTGAAGATACTTCTGATGTGTTCTTGTCTCTCAGTGTGTTAAGCATGCTTGTCTTTGTTCTACAAAATACCAGTGCTATTAACATTTGCTGAGATTCAGTCTCCTAAAAATAAGCAGTTATTTCAGTGGCTTAGAAACAAATCTCTGTAGTAATGTTGGCAGAGCCACCCCTTCAAAATTGTAATTGGCTTGGGATTTGAGTATACGATATTCTGCTTTCTGCGGTTAGAGCATACTACATGTGGTATGACTAACTGATATTTTTTTCTATTTCCTTTTCCCCTTTCTCTTTTCTTTTTTTATAAAATCAAGGCTCAGGTTGAAGCTAAGAAGGAACATGAAGGAGCAGTTCAATTGCTAGAGGTAAGAAGATACCCTTTGTGTTACCTCTGCTTGTGGAGGTTCCACTCTGTATGTGATAACTGTACAGTATCATCACTTTGAAAGTTCAAGTAATATGTACGCATATACTTTATTATTTTATCTTCTAATGTAATTGCATCCTTTAAAGATTATAATTCAGATAGGAGTGTATTAAGCTGAGCTGTTGGAAGTGATGTGTGTACCTCACTTTCTCCTTTTATAGAATAGAAAAGTTGGTACTGGTTTTTGTAAAATACTGTGAGGTATATAAAAAGAAAGTGATTAATTGTGGGAATTATTATTATCTAGATGGGAAATATAGCTACAAATGCCAATAAGTTACCTAACGTTCCTAATTAAGTACTGTATAGTAAGCATAAAGCAGCATGCTAAAGAGTCAAAATTTTTAAACCTAGTAAAGAATTTGGACACTGAAAAACATTTAAGGGGTGTAGTAGTCAGAGAACACTTCATACACTTCATTCTTATTGGAAAACTCTATTTTCTAGGCAGCCTGAACTGGGCATTTGAAAATCGCAGGCACCAGATAC
>JANRGW010029019.1:21593-35307 GCA_024733675.1 Psilopsiagon aymara
ACACTTCATTCTTATTGGAAAACTCTATTTTCTAGGCAGCCTGAACTGGGCATTTGAAAATCGCAGGCACCAGATACACATTCAAATTTTTAATTAGAATCATTGGATGATTCTGTTTGGAAGGGGAAGGGCTCTCTTCAAAATCACTGTAGGCTGCTCAAGGCTTTCCCCAGTCCATTTTTAAACATCTCTGGGAATGGAGATACGACAACCCACACGGGCAGCCTCTTTCAGTCTTTGAGCTCTTTCATTATGAAGAATATTATTCTTGTATCCTGCCAGCATTTTTCTCTGGATGCTACGCCATGTTCATTGCCTCTAATCCTATTGCTGTTTATCACCAGCAGTGGCCTTTCTTAGCATTTCCCAGCTATACTGCAATATGTTTGTAAAATTTGCCAGTGACTATTGGATTTAGTAAGTAAACGCTGTTAAATAAATAAGATTTTGAGGTATGATTCAGATGATATGATTTACTAACTTTTAAGGCACTAACTGCCTGCACATGCTGACATCATCCATAAAGGCAACATCCTCCTTAAAGATAAATAAAAAAAAAAATTGTATTTTCATTAGTAATTGCTCATAGCAGTTATGGCCTTGGCACAGGATATTGCCTCTAATAGCTTTTCAAGCCTTCCTTCAAGTCCTTATTCAAAAAAACCTCCAGTCTAGTGATTTAGTCTTCTTTACCTAAAGATACAGAATTGCATGTTTCTTGTATAGAAGTGACATGGAGAATAGGAGCAAATTCTTACTTATATTCAAAACCCATTCGATTTTCTGTCAGTTTTAGTTTGAATAAGGAAAGGTGTGCGAAACTTCTTTGTTCTAGGTTGGAGTGAAATTTTTAGTGGTTTTAAACTGAGACTTACAATAATGGAACCTTTAAAATGGATACATACAGTTATAGTTAAATTACATAGGAAACCATAAAGATTTGAATTAAAATAAATTAATACACTCAAATATCTGTCTGGTCCTGGCAGAACTTTTTATCCCTTTGCTGCTGTTCAGAAATGCAGGCTGACCTACACTTTTGTGCAAGATAGGACAAATTACAACAATGTGTAGCAGAAATTAGAACTCCTGTAGGAAGGTTCCTAAAGCAAACAATTCCTCCCTAGTTTTTTAGCTTAAAGGTTCCTTATTTTCCAGTCATATTTTTTGAAGGATAAGGTTAAGTGTCAGAAAATACAGGTGCTCAAGTTTTTCTGCCTGAAGTAAAGAAAAGGCACTAAATGGTTATTTGGTCTTAATGTAACATACATATTGTAAAGAGCATGTGATATCGTAGATGATAGCAAATGCATTGCCAATATTTCAGTTAGAAATCTGTTGTAAGCAGAAGGTGATTTCTTTTTACCTTTTTCTGTCTGACTACTTACTGGTCATGCATTGGTGGAAGGTGTTTTTTCTGACACATTGATCATCTCAAAAAATATAAATGTTTATTTGTATCTGTGAAAGTTACTATTCCCACAGAACATGTTTTACTCATTGGCTTTCATTATCATCATGTATGTTAAGTTTGTCTTTCCTTTAAGGATATAACATTAAATTATTATTTAATGCCTGGTGGAAAATATGTGATGCAGGAAAAGAGAAGTAGAAACAAAGCAGGCAAATGGTTGTTTACCTGCCTCAAGCTATTCAGAATTCCCATTTAGCTGATTTGTCTGTGACCTCTGATTTGCATAACCACATTGTTTCCTAAGCTTTTGCTTTTCATTGCCATGAGTCTATTAATTTTCAGCATTTTATTTTATGTGCCTTTTGCAATGTAAGATCAGCAGTGGTATTGATTTCTGGAATGTTCTGTGGCGTGGTTTGTGTTAATGCATGTTTTTATGCGTGTTAGCTGTTCTAATGTATTTTGCTTTGAAATGTAAAAAAAGTGTTCAAAACTGTTTTTATTTCTTTGTTTATTTCACATCTCTTTGTTTACTGTGTCCTGTTTGGAATTTATTGCTTTGCACTTCATCCAGAACACCTTGGACAGCATGCAGGTATTTTAGGTCATAAATTCTCCTTTTCCTGTCATGAATCCTGCGCTTTGACCTTTAAAATGAGTATGATAGTCCTGCCTAGTCTTGCGTGGGATGTGTGCTAAAACCATTGTTACGCAAGCATGCTTGGCATTTATTGGCCTCATACCAAATCACCTATATCAGAAGTTTTTTTCTACAAGAGATTGATTTTCAAATCTGGCATAACCTAATGAAAACCTAGGAGCTGATTTTGACAGCTGATTTCTGATGAGCATGCCCAGTAGGAATGGTTTGGTATCTTATTCAAGATGAATGATACCTTTCTGACTGTGTGGATTTTGTCTGAATTCAGATTGCTTCTTTGTTAATGCAGAGATAATTTTATGTTATTGAGACATCTATTGAAATCCATTGCTGCTATGTAAACAGTTAAACCATGAAATGATATCTCTGTAGCAGAATATGTGAGCTAATTACTAGTCTGAATTCAAGCTGTTCACCTGGAAAGTTGCTCATTGTCATATCTGTCTTGTGTGAACAGGTTTTTTTGTAATGGATGAAGTCTGCTGCATTTTCCATTTAAGAAGCTGTTTACATTTTAGAAATAGCACTATGTATTGTGTGAGAAACTTGGCAAGTCCTAGGTGGCATACATTCAAGTGTGGTCTGGAGTAGAGAATGTGTTTTCATACAGCCACTGCTATAGGCAGATCCAGGTTTAGGGTGATCTGGTAGACCTGGCACTTTTATGTCGTTGTTAGGATAGGCTATACCATGATAGAGAATAAAAATCCTTCTGAGAGCATACGCACACACCTCGCTCTGCAGTGACATCCAACACGTAGATTTTCGGCAGGGAGGTGAGTCTGGCTGGCTAACAATAAACCTGCCTCAACTGAAAAAAGCGAAGATGGGGATGGGATGCCTCCTGCCATCACTGTTGTGGATCTTAGGACAATTTGTTCTTTACATAATATCAGCTTTGTACACGCTTCTAAGTCACAACCTTGATAAAAAAGTAGTGAAGGCATTCTTCATCTAAGCTTCATACTGTAATGAAAGAACAACTTGAAGTTTGCAGATGCTCAAAAGAAAAGTCAAATATATAGTTGCATATGCTGAAATGCAAAGAAGTTTAAATTACAAATAATAATAATGCATTAAAATAATATATTTATTTTTCCAAAATTTTTTAAGGCAGCCTTAGCATCTTGTCAGGTCTGGATTGAGATGCTTTTCTTTTTTATTTTATGCTAGAGTTTCCATAATTGCATGTGGAAAGGCTATGGAAAAGTATATATTCTTAGAGAGCTGAATACCCCATCCTTAAGCTTCTCGTTGGAAAGAGAGGATCTAAAAACCAGTATCAGTTTACTACTTTGTTTGTTTAATGTTCTTTTAAAATTATACATAGATGAATTATTCATGCAGCAAATTAACAAGTTGCAGAGGCTTATATTTTGCTTGCTCAAAACCACAGTGAAAAGATAAAAGACAAAAAAGCCACCAAAAATCAAAGCATTTAATGTTTGTGTAAAACTCCCACAAGGTCTCTGTACCGTATTGTTTTCTGTTTCATAATCAGGCAGGTAGATACCCTTGAGACTTCTGTGGCAGAACTAAATTAATTTGTGTTTTATGAATAAGAAGAAATTATCTCCTCAGAATTCACTGTAGCTTTAAAAATGTATTTGTTACAAAAGAAAGGAACAAACAGTACCACCTGCTGTAGCAGGAAATTTTGATTTTTGTGTTCTTCTGGGGACTATAAGTGTTTTGTTTGCCTTCAGCTGTGCTAAGACCTATTTATAGTGGTAAGTAATATGTGTTGTTTTCTTGATATGTAGTATGTGCAGGCCTTTTTATATGAACTGAGAACGTTTTTCTTTCAAGAAAAAGATGTTTAGTACAATTAAATGAATCCAATTGGTATCCAGACTTCCTTTGTTAGTTCAGTTGTTTAACTAGGCATATACTATAAGAGGGGTTTTAATGAAGGGAAGTCATGTTTGTTCATCATAAAGCATCAGATTAGGATATAATTTATTAGTTTTTTACATAAGGAGCCTATTACTGTCTCTGTTGAGCTACTTCTGCTTGTTTGGGTGGCAGCACATAAGACCTGAGTGCTCCCCAGGTCTAAAACGGTATTTTTGCTCTGACGTGTTTTCAGAGTTGCAGAGCAACCGTTTGCCCCTGTGTGAAAATCAGACCTCACAGCTGAGCTTCTCAGGAGCTTTGCTGGTTCTTCAGTATTTGCAACACGTGTTATTATGCTCTTTTCTAACTCTCTGGGAATTCTAGATTTGAGGTTTTTCTCTTTGGGAATATCTGATAGTGTATGCAGGCTGTTTATAAATGCAGATTGAAATTTAAATGCATTCTATTGAAAAAAATCATTGTATCTTTAATTTAGCTGGTACAATGAATGTGCAGATTTGGATTTCATGTTTTCACTCCCCTTATGTATGTTTCGAGTAAAAGTTGTCAAGTCATAAATTCCCATGCCCTTTGTAATTTCTTTCAGCTAGGGAATCTTTCCATCACTTCATCCATTTTTTCACATCAGGAATTCATAAAGTGTATGTAGGCAGATTTCCCAAGTCAGCCACAAGTTTATCTTTGAAGTTCTGTTTTGTTGAAGGCTGATGCTTCAAAATAAAAATGTTTGCCAACAATGACATTTTGGTGCTTCTCACAAGCTTACACACATTCTCCTCTTGGCTGGTGTCTGGATTACTTCTGTGTGGTTTGGCATCTATAGTGAAGAGCATTATTTTTGCAAGGGAATTCAGCCAGTAGCTAGGCTCACATTCTGCATGAACCACTGTGGGCCTTTTTTTGTCATTGGGTTTTAATACATTAATGTTAATCTAGCAATTCAGGAGTCTTCAGCTTAATAGCAGAGCATTGGTAAACCTCAGAAATACATCTGAGGTTTAGGAAAATTCGGAAGAGTACGCAAAAGTGACATTCAGATGTGTGTAGAAGTCACAAAGCTGCAGGATCTGTTTGCAGGTGTTCTTGGCAGTGATTTTGTTCTAGCACTGCCAAAAATACAATGAGGAAATTCCCCTTTGGAAATTGGGGATTAAAGGAATACTTACCTCGATATTACAGGGCTACTAAAAGGTTTTGTTCTAAACATGAGTGAGAATTTAGGAGAAGAAAAATGTTATTGTAGGCCTGTGTATCCCAAATAGTTTGCCTATCCTGACTTCCTGGTACTGTAGAAAAATCTGATGCAGTCAGAGCTCACTCTGAACCAGTCAAATGTCTGTGTGATGTCTTGCCTGTGCAGGCCAAGGTCCGAGAGCTAGAGGAGAAATGCCGGACGCAGAGCGAGCAGTTTAACCTCTTATCCAGAGAGCTGGAAAAGTTCCGACAGCAAGCAGGGAAGATTGATCTCCTGAGCAGTAACTCGGTGGCATCCTCAGATATCTCCGGTTCTCCCGGTAAATCTCTGTCCCAGTTAATGAATGGAATAGCCACTTCTATAGGCAAAGGTAAGGACCAACATTTATTTGTAGTTCCTTGTTGTACCCTGTACGTTTTGAGATGTAAATAGAGTTTGCTTGTACAAATGGAGGACAGAATTTGCTTTGTTCCTGTTTTGTGACTTGTTTAAATTTCAGAGTATCTTTTAAGTCTTCACTGAGGTTGTTCCAGCTTTATTCAGGCATTGCTGTGAGTAGAATTCTCTGTTGTTGTTGAGTGTAGTGGTGAGAAACGTGTTTAGAGTTAAAATGTTGTATTCTCTATGTAAATACATACTTTTGCTGGAAGAATAAAGACTGACCTTCACTGTATCAGAGTGAGTAGTAGGTCTGCTGTCTTATCGAAATAGCAATTCATGGGAAAAGAAAGCACACACACCCACACATTGCATTAGCTGTTACATAAAAGAAACTTGTAAATAGACTTGGATAAAAAATGGGAAAACTGTATGAGCATTTTGACAAGCATTGAAATATATGTGGTTTAGTTGCATTTGTTCAACCGAAAAGGCATTTCTCCATACAAATTTGAAAGTAGAACATTAGGAAGACATTTCAATGCAAGCCAGACACTGACTACAGAAACACAGGTACTGTCACAGAGTGATTTTGGTTGGAAAGGGGTCTCATGGGATATATTTTAATAGAACTGAATAGGGATAATATCTACAGTTGCTTACTAAATTGCACCTATATTGCTGGTCTTTCACATATAGGGCCCAGTAACTTCATGACAGTATGTGTTTTTCCAAGTGAATTTCTGTCAGGTTGCCAGAGGCAACTCTTCTCCTAAGTACATAACTTTGTTAACCATTCATTATTCATCAGAAAATTGCAGAGATGAAGGCAAGAGGTTGCTGAGGACACTTGAAACTAACTTGCACGCAAATCATCTCAGATTGTACGTTATAACTGTTGTTACCAAGGCTGAGGAGTATGCTCACCAGCTCGGTATCACCCATGCTAGAATGACTTTGTAACTACCTGTTCCGCAAAGGAACACTTGTCAGGTAATTTCCATTACTTACAAATTCCCCCAAGGTTGTTTTAAAATAAGTATGAAGAGGAAGTGGGAAAATGAAATAGTCTTGACTTTTATTTATTTCATCTTCCTAAGCTTTGAGAAAAAATTTGAGGCATAGTGCCTAGAAATCACAAATCATTTCCCCATCATTACAGATGAGCAGTCATTTTCAGTGAAGGGTGCTAAACTCAATGTGAAATCAAGTAAAAAGGAGCCAAGGTGACATCCTTCTTTCATTTCACTTCAGTAACTTGGTACATTGTGTGCCTTGGGTTTTTGAACACAAAATTTGAGCTGTTTGCGGTCTTCCCTACTGTGGTGCATAGTTGTTTAGAGGCGTATCTGGAGCTGCAAGCCTTACATTAAGTGGGTATTAAAGTACACTAAATGGAGAATTCAGAAGGCAGTACCTGATAGCTGTAAGAATTTGTAGAAATTTAATATAAACAGGATTAGCTGCTCATGTCTCCAAGGAGAGGATTTTCAAAGCAACAATTAATTTTAAAGGAAAGGTAATTAGGTATTGAGATGTCCTTTAGGCAGCTAGTAAAGGTCAGTCTGTATCTCTGGATAGCCTAAATCTGGATTTGGATCTGGAATTGGTTTAAACAGGCCCCAGTCTTCAAGAAAAATCAAGTAAACTTTCTGAGGTTCTCAGGCAAACTGTCCAAATTTAACTTTTATTATTGAAATGCTAATGGAAACAGCTTTGAAATAAACCTTCAAAACCTAACAAACAGACATCTTCCATGAAATCCTTGGATAAAAACTCAGGAAACACAGCTAAGTGTGTACTGATGTCATTTAAAGGCCGTGCTTTAGAAACCTTTTCTTATAACCTACTGATTTTTATATGACTTAGAATTCAGGGCCTGCAGCGCTAGTGTATAAATATGAGAAATCCAAGGACAATATTCATTCTCAGGATGAATGCACTGGTAACAGTAACATTTGAGCCAGTGGGGAGGTTTTCTAATTATTGAAATCAACTGTTTGACACTAATGATGGTAATGCTGTAGCAAGTTCTTCAAACCAGAAGTGTATTTTTATTACGTGTGAGGAAGAAAGAGCACAAGAGGGAGCACAAGGACAGCTTTCAAAGCAAAGCAAATGACGGAAACAAGATCAGTTTATGACTAGATGCTTTGCCCTAATGGGTGATGTTTGAATGTATCAGGAAGTGAAATAAACCTAGCCAGAATAGATTCAAATCTAAAAAGTTCACTCTAAACAGATAATAGTATCAGAATCAGATATAGAAACCTTAAGATCTGTTATTCATCAGATAAAAAGCTCATTTAAATGGCTTTTCTAGATCATTTAGGTAGTCCATAATGAATCAGCAGTTCCAATAAATCAAATGGAGGTTGTACTAATTTTACTACAAGTATGGCCAGCGTTACTTCTGTTTGGACATTTAAATTAAGTCAGGTGCTCTTCCTTGCCTCTTCCCATAAAAGGGTAGTCTTTAGACTTCCTTAACAGATACTTGGCAGTCATGGGAAAATAAAGGCTGTTTTGAGTGTATATGGATTTTATGAGACTTTCTAGACAAAATCCCCTTTTCATAAGGTTTTACTCTAGTGTTTAGAGGGGAAAAAAAAAGAGACGTTCCTAGGAGCTGCTGCATGTTCTTAGGAACTAATCTTGTAAATTTTCCATTTTTAACTCTTGGATTTTTTCAGAGTGCAAATATAAAAGGAAAGGGGATTTTTTTTTTTTTTTCTCCCCTTTGTTTCCAGTGAGTTAACAAATTTCAGTAGGTCTGACTCCTCCACATTCTGTTGTTCAAGCCCAGGGACAGCAGTGAAATTGTCTAGGATGAGCAAGAGAACCCCGTTTGAAATTGTTAGTTATTCTGGAGGTAAAGTTAGGCCAGTTTTTAAGTGTAGCCATTTTTGTCTGTACTCATGTGTTCATAATCCCCAAAACAGGCAATCGGGAGATTACCAAGATTCAGGAGGTTTCAGGAGGAATGTGCTTCATGCACAATGGATTTCACTTTCACTACTTGGCAAGGCATTGCTCAATGATTCTATGTTGGCTTTTTTTAATCCAACTATGACTCTACATACATAGAATCAACATGAATTTTCATGTATTATTTAGGCATCTTCTGACTCTTTTTTAAAGTCTCCTCTCCGTAACGCACAGGAGCTAACTGCTACTGTCTTATGATACAGTTTGCCCAAAATTCTGTTCTTTCCAATATATTGCTGATATTAGAATTCATTGAAACTGCATTAATTTTTAAGCTGCTTTAAGAAATGTCTCGAACTAGTGGTCCCAGATAAAAGCAGTCCCACAGCATGGGAAAGAGCCTTAGAGGATCAGCTCCTGTTATTTCATGCACTTTCATAAAGAGACAGGAGTTGGTGGCACCCAGTGTAGGCTTTATTGAGCAGGGAGATGGTACATTGCACAAGTAGCCAAATGAACAGAGAAACAGAGGGCTCTGAAGGCAGCAATAAGTCCACTTAGGAAGACAGATCCATTTTGCATATCTATTTTTGAGGCAGAAGCTATATTTAGACATACATTGAGGGATATGGGTATAGTCTTACTCTGCTGGGAAGTGAGGTATCTGAGTAGGCTGTATCTACTTATTAGCACCATCTGGAGCCATAGATGTGTACAGTCACATGAGGCAATTACAACTAGCACACAGTTTTCTGTCCTGTGTATTAAGGACTAAAGGTAAATTTTACATACCCTGCTTAACAAGTGAAAAAAGTAAGAGTTGAATAGCTTCCAGCATCTTGATATTTCTGGGGTTCTTGATAGTGTATGTTCCTATCCTGATTATTATCCTATTTGTATGCAAAGCAAGGACTATGTTGTCCAAAAAATCTTTCCCCACATTTTGTATGTAGTGCAACTAATTTAATAATAAAGCCTGAAAAATCCAGGAGGTATGAGACCAAACAGCAGTTCCTTTTGAATGAATAATCACAGTTGTACCAGTTATTTATAGGCTTGGCACTGACAGGCTGGTATGGCAAGCACATTAACAGCAAACAGAAGGAGCTAAATTGGCTAAAGGTTTCTGAACGGGAATGACTTTTCTGTTATATATGCGAGAGAGGTTCCAAGAATAAAAATTGTGCCCTTTTCCAGTCTGGGTACTGCTGTAAGCAGGGCTGGTTGTAATTAATCTTTTATATGATGACTTGTGTATTTCCCTGCTGTCAATGTGCTTAAGCTGTCCTGCTGTAAATTACAGTGATGCAGAGAAAATTGATCATACTGGGCTAAGGAGAACACCAGAAAAAACCTCTGATGATGTGTTTTAGAGCTTATTCTCCTCTGCAATAGGAACAAAGAAGTTCCACTCATAATTCCTGTGGCATGTGTCTGGGAAGCTTACAATTCAGTAGCAAAACACTGCTGTCCAGAATTCTGCAGAACTGGAGAGGAAATGCTGAACCTACTCATATCCATGGTCCGAAAAAAATAGAGCATAGATTCACTATGTTAATGAGAGAGAGAGAAAGGAGAAGGCATCCTGCGTATCTGATTGTGTCAGCAATGCGCTAGCTCTCCGCTTTGCTTTAACTTCTGCTGATGCTGCAATTATAATTAGGTTCAGTTTACAATATCCTGCTTGTTTTCATGTCATCTGGGGAATACGCTAACAATAAAAGGGAAAAAATGTACAACTGTTTTATATTGCACTTCATTAGTCCCTCTTGCAGCACTGATGTAGTTGTTTTAACTTGTCTCCCCTCACCACTGGGCCTGGTTTTGACTTGACTCGAGACTAGAGTGTTCAGCCTCTTGTAAGGCTGCCTCCCTCGCTCCTTTAAACATGCAGTATAAGCTGTCATCATTTTATTTTTAAGTGGAGGTGGGGTGTCTTCTGTTTTTTAGAAACTGGAGAGATGGCTCTGGGATCAAACTGTGTGTTTTGCTACCGGTGTAAATGAGGACCTCACAAGAAATGTGAAGCAGGTGTTCTTGGAACTTTGTCCTGCAAAAAGCCAAATCACTTCCCTTCATTTCCAAATGAATATCCTGCCAACTAAATTACTAGCATTTCAGCTGCTTTTGTAGAAGATAAATGCATGACTTGATTCTACTTTACAGTACATGACAAAGTCCCCAAAGGAAATAGAAGGATTCCAGCAGCAGCTTTTAGTGCTGGCATGTTAAGCAGCATGTCAGACAGCTTGTCTGAAGCTATTGAAGAACACAGGTGGATTTTTATTTATTTTTTTTCATTAGGGAAAACTTTAACTTTTATTTGATTTATTTATTAAAATACCTTCACTTTCTACATTATATTCGATTACATATTGTTGACTTAAGCAATTTGCTGAAAGCCTGGGCACTAGTAAGCTTAGTGACTTTTATGCAGTGCAGTCTACCTACCATAGTCTTTTTCTAGAAGGATTTCTAACAGTATGAGAAAATAACTCACTGCTTCTTATTAGTTGGCAATGTTTCTGCTTGAGAAGAATATTTATGTGTGTTTTGGTCACTGCCAGGTCACGAAAGTCCTTCTGGAAGTCGTTGTGTGATTTCAGAGTTTATACGACCCCTACAAATATCTGGAGACAAACCAGAACAATTGTCTGTCAAACCTACATTCCTGTCCAAGTCAAGATCTGGTACCCCAAGATGCAGATTTGATTCAGACGTGAGTCTTTGTCCTTTAAAATTTGTTACTGAAAATATGTGTTATGGGGCCAAGACTTCTCCACTCCAGGGGACCAGTGCAGGTTGCTCCACCTGCTTTTAGAATGTCAAGACATGAATGTTCTAATTTTCTGAGACAGCTTGGTTACCATGGGAATTAACTTGGTTAACCAGTGGGAATTAATCTGATATTTTCAAAGAAGTCTTAGCTGATATCCTAGTTAACACAGCATTAAAAAAATGGGTGTGAGAGAATCTTGAGATTCAATGAAAACCTCAGCCTCCAGTGGTGCATTCACCTTTGTACTGCTTCTGTGCATAGTAAGTCAGCATTTCTGTTTGTGTTTCTTTTGGTGTATGTGTACATTATGCAGCTTTATTACTATTTTATCTGCCAAAAGGTATGATTTTGATACAGAGTGGGCAGATGAAACAGTGATTCCATGCAGTGTCCTGTCCAGGCAGGTACTCTCTGACAGTGGAATAGCTCATTCTGCAGGACTTCTTTCTAGCAATCTCCTAAACTGATATTGAGCCTATAACCTGGAATTGAAAATTGCAGGATGTGAGCAGACAGCTCTAAGGAAGTGATCTTCAGATTTTACTCGCTACCTTGCAGTCTAAATCCCATTCTTAATCCTTATGAGGGTAAATAATTGAAACTGTGTGCATGCTTTATTTTACATTCATTGCCACTGAACCTGTGGAAATTGGTAAAATGTTTTAAAATGCATCACAAGCCTGAGTGTGGTGTGGGGTATTCTTGTACTGTAGGAATTCCATGGGCATATGTAAGGAGAATCCACAAATAAATATATGTGTATATTCATGTGTAGCAGCATTGCTGAGAAGTGGGAACACTCACTGCTTTTTGAAGAGGCCACAGAAAAAACATCCCAAACTAAGGGAAACCAGAAAAAGCAGCTTTGCTATGTGACTTAGGGAGGCAAAAGTAACAGCAAGAAATAGAAGTGCACATCAAATTTAACTCCCTCTTTCTATTATTTTTGGGTTATCTCACTGAGAATGTCAAGCCCTCTTTTGCAGAACTTTTCATCATGTGTCTTCTAGAGTGTAATTATGTGATCCATACGTACATTATGCAGGCTCACAGAAATTAAGCTCCATTCTTTCAGGGGTATCTAGGACCCAGGGGAAGAGTGTATGAATAAAATCCAAAAATGGAACATAATGCCATGAAGTGTGAAATAAAAGAAACTGACACTGTGAAAGTACATCTGCAGCTTCCCTGATTGTTGCCAGTAACAAAGTCTTCTAGAATAAGCATTATTGGGTTAGTTAGGAGCTTTGTGACACGCCTGTAAGCAGGGTTCAGAATGGTAACACTTGAAAATTTGTCTGCATTCCCAAATGCTACACAGGGGGGAGTACCTGTTAGCTGTCTCGTCACTGGAAGTGGAGTGTTGGCAGAATAGTGTGATGTGCTAACCCAACAGGAACAGTGACTTGACTCAGTAATTTTCTGGTGCACTTTTGTTCCATACAAAACCAGGCAGGGAGCAGTCTAGGCCTGAAAGTTGCAGTTCAATATTCACTTTGTCCAGATCATAAAATTATGTTCAATTTTTCTTATTTGATCCCACTGTTCAAACTATTGTTTCTATCTTAAAGTTCTCTCAAGCTCAGGTGAAAAGTTGTTCATTTTTCCTGTAAGAGTTCACGGCATACTATAAAATGAGGAAAGTGCATCTCTCACTGTAAAAACTCTACTAGGTTTGAAGCATAACAGAAAGCATTGCTATCTTACCTAGAGATACCTAGCACAGAGCTAGGATAGGTGGAGTCTGTGTTGATTCAGCATTACAATTTAATCTCCAGGGTTTGTAGACTGGATTTCTAATGGAATAAATGTGTGGCCTTGCAGAACTGAATTAATTGTGATGGTAAATTCAGAAATACATTATTTCTTTCAGTTAGTGGAAAGATGGAATTCAGCAGATGCTGTTGAGGATTGGACTTGCGGGGGGGGTTTGTATCTTACGTGATTCTCATGTTTCCAGATGTTTGGAAGTTGACACACCAGCTCTAAACTCAGCATTTGTCTTCAGTACTTTGTCACTGGTTTGAGGTTTCTACTATTATTTCTGATGAAAACATTAGGGTACACCCTAGGTTGTCTGTGTGATCATGTGGCTGTACTGTGCCAGGAAACACTAGGCATACCGCTTACAACATGTCATCTTGGAATAACTGAGTTTACTATACTTTAACAAAGACTTTAGTAAAAACTTTGGAGGGTGAGGTGATAAGTGAGACTGGTATGGTAGAAACATGTCTTTAGTTGGCAGCATGAAAGGGACTGGTGTGGTCAGCATCGCATCATAGAATCATAGAATAGTTAGCATTGAAAAGGACCTTAAGCTCATCCAGTTCCAACCCCCCTGCCATGGGCAGAGACACCTCCCACTAAACCATGCCACTCAAGGCTCTGTCCAGCCTGGCCTTGAACACCGCCAGCAGTGGAACATTCCCAACTTCCCTGGGCAACCCATTCCAGTGCCTCACCACCCTTACAGTAAAGAACTTCTTCCTCATATCCAAT
>JANRGW010029020.1:0-22252 GCA_024733675.1 Psilopsiagon aymara
CAACCTGTGGGAGTTGCATTCTTTCGATTCTCCATGTAGCAAACTGCGTGGCTGATTTACGGCCTAAACCACAACACTCCCACATGACCCATTTGGGTAAAGGTGATATTCCATTTGAAAAAATATTTTAAAAAAAGGAAAAAAAAGAGTTCATCATCATCCAAACCTCTCTTTACTTAAAACATGGATCTCTTCTTAAATATTAAATCAAGGTTCTACTCAGAGCCAGAGAAAATCATCAATTCAACACACAAAAATTCTGTCATCCTTACAGGTCTTGCTTCAGCAGGATGCAGTTATCTTTACTGGAATTTTGCTCTGACTGGCTGATATCCCACAATCACTTGACAGCTGACAACATTCATACAGGGGAAGTTCTTCCTAACTTTCCCTCAGTTTTTCCCATAGGAATGAATTGCATTACAGATAATATTTACCAAGCACCTAATCTCATTTACTATTGTTAGTGTTAATAAATATAAAAGCAGGTCAAAGAATTTGCCAGAAAAAAAAAAAAAATCATACTTCAGTTATTGGTCTGAAGTTCTCCACTGTTTTTCCTTGTCCCCATGTTAGAAAGGGAGACATAATATGATACATGTAGGTCATGTTCAGGTCTTTAGAAAGTGCAGCAACGATTAAACTGAATTCTGTCACTGAACAACACTAGTTAGGCATTTTTCCTAGATCAAGCTAATGCCATGTAATTTGCAGTTTTTGCAGGAGCTCTGTAACTGTTTCACTGCTGGAAAATCTCTTGGGTTGACCTTCAACCCAGTAGCACAAACTGGGACTCCTTGTCTATGAGTCGTGTATTCCCCCATTAAATTCCAATTACAAAAAATATTCAGGGGTTTTGGTTGGTATTTCTGCTGACCTAAACGAAAAGTGAATCTAACAGCACTTTTACTTAAAAATGCTGTAAGCTGTGTCAATTAAAAAAGGTGAAGGAAACTTGGAAATAAAAAATCCATTAAATGCAGTCTCAATTTCCATTATTTCCTGATAGTTAAAATTCTTAACTGGGACCCCAAAGTTCATGTTTCATTTAGAATAAGCATTTGAAAATTAATTTTCTGCTCTCAGCAGACATTCTTTTTCTTGATTTGGCTTCAATTATTTAAAAATATTCTAAGGTGTATCTCTTTCAACACAATGTTTTGAATTTGTTCTCTTCCATGCAGTTATTAAATTCTTATAGACCTGTATTCAGTATGCTCCCTGTGGGCACAGGCATCCTATTTCTGTGGACATACATAGAGCTGTAGAAAGCTAGAAATTCAGACAAAAGAATGTTTTTATTAAAAATACCATTTAATATGCTTGCTGAAGCCAAAAAAGATTTGTGGTACTCTGTTATTTCTAAACTACAAATGAGGAAGATGTTACATAAGTCAGAGAAAGTTGAAATCACTTTAACCGAATTTTCCTTCAATCAAAAATTCCAAGATCAAACTGCAACTTGTAATTCAAATAGCTAACCAGTTCAAAGGGGACATTCAACAGTAGTTATTAAAATAAAAAGGGAATATGGTTTCCAGTAGTAAAAGCATTTGATGATCTTCAAAATTCTTCTAGGGTTTACGCTCTCAATTAGGAAAGATTTCAGCCATCACTGCAAGATGAGGTATTCATCAGTACAGTAATAGATAAATTCTTTTAGCACGTCACAAAGCAAGAAGATGATAGAAAGTGCTCAAAAATTGAGAAAATATATCTTCTTTTACTCTTAATAGGTGTTTAGGTATGCTAAACTGAGAGTTAAGAACCACTGCTACACACTGTAATAGCCATTGTTTCATTTTCCAATCTGCTAAAAAATCATCATTATCCTTTTCTGATTGCTGCGGCATTAAATATCTGATTAAAGAAAAGCCTTTCCAAAGAGCTAGCAAAGGCTTTGTTAAAAGCCTGATCTGTTTCACAACCCTTGAAATGAAAATGTCTATTCTTAGTTCCCTACTCTCCAAAGCATTTAAATAAATAGATAGATAGATGATAGATAGATAGATAGATAGATAAAATCTGAAGATTGAAGGGGTTTAGTTTTAGGAGATTTTTTTGTTTCTGTTTTGCTTTGAGAGTATGAGAATAAACTGTACAACTTATTAGGGAAAAAATGCAAAGAAAATCTATTAATATTAAGGTTGCAGTATTAACAATAACGATATAACTTATACCTTAGAAGAAGCTTCAAAATACATCTTCTCTTAAGTAATTTCATTAATTTTATGCAAAACCTTTAATGGTAAATCTGCAAAGCATTAGAGGATGTTGTATTCTTTCAAAGACAGACATATTAGCTCCTTCCCACAAGTATATAGCACTGGTATTTAATGGCCAGACTCTCCTAGTGCAGAACGAAACAGATTACTTACAGTGTGTTGAAGTCTGACACTTATTGAAATGCATGATTTACCCCAAAAAGTGACTGATCCATCCAGTGTAACAATTCACAACATGAGGTTAAAGGTCTTCTTTAGACACAATAATATCATTTTTCTGGATATAAAATTCTGACAGCATGTTTTTACTTCAGGAAAGGAAAAGAAGAATAAATACACACACACAAATTTGAATATATCCTTATTATGGGAGGATTGTCACCAGTCCGATTTCAGTATAATGTTTGTGTCAGTTTCAATGTCAGATTTGCTAGCAAAAAAAGAGAGAGAAAAACCCCAGCACCCAGAAGACAAGGAATTTTGTAGAAGTGAAATAGTAAAAAGTATTTTCCAGTCATTAAAACCTTCATTTTTTCCACAGAAGATTAGATTTAGTGTTCATATCTATCATTTATATTGACTATTCAAGTAACTTTTCCCAGGAACAGTCAGAAGTTCAGCAAATAAATAAGGGAGCAACTTCAACATTAACTCATTTCAACCTCTATTTTTAGTGCAGCTTGCTGAGTTCTGTGTTTTTTCTTCCTCTCACTTCTGCTTCATTAGCCTGAAAAGCAGAATAGACAATATGACATGGAACTGCCAAACACACATAGCAGAATATGTTTGCTCCCAACTAGGCACAAGGATCTCATTACCTACCACTCTGCCCACCTCGTCCCCTCTCCTGCCAACCCAGCATTTACTTAAAATTAGACAGTCAGAAATAAGTCAACCTGAGACAGATGTGTAGTTCATGCAGATGGTACATGAAGAAACCTAATTTGAGCAAAGGACGATTTATTCCAGGAGTCTCAATTCATCAAGGGAGTTCCCTAAACCAAACATTGAAAAGTTCTGCTATATGAATACCAAAATAAAACTGTTGTAATACCTATTTCACTTTTAATTGAGGCTTAGAAGAAGGTATAAATGTAAGCTTTTCTCTTTGTGATCTCTAATCTCCTGCTTGACACCTGAACTGATATTGTGGGTGGAAGAAAAGGACAAGAAAGAAGAAAGAGAATGGAACTGGTTCTCAGAGTCTTTGTGCCCAAAGGCACACTGCTGTCTGAGGCACCTGGATACCACTCCAGTGAAACAAATAACTCCCTTCTTCCCCTCTCTCACCCTGAGAACCCATTTTTCTGCTTTGTCACTTTGTTAGGGTTATAGGGAGACGGAGAAGAGAGATTGAAGAGAGTGAATACAGCTTATCTGCAGCTCTCTTCCCTCTGCTTCTCTCTGTTGCTAGAGAAGAAAGTCTGTGGTTGCCCTGGGTAGATATGGATCAGACTATACATGAAACTGAGCAGGGCAGGAGACTACAAGCATTACACTAGTACTGATGCTTAGTAATTTTTAATGTGTTTCTTCACAGACATCTGAATTCCCATATAACAATGGCACTCATATATCATTTAGCATTGCTGTAAACTATAACATATTATGTCTTTATGAGAGAGACTGCAGTGTTATTTTCTCTGTTCAGTTTTGCTCAATGGTCAAAAAGTCCTTGATCATTAGGTAGACTTATTTTTCCCTTTGCACCTACATCTGTGCTGCTTTTGTGTCCACTTTAATGATGTCAGACAAACTTTATTCCTGCTTACTCAGTAGGAATAATTTCACTTGCGTTCTTTGACTAATTAATAGAACTTTCTCCTCCTAGTTTGCTTTGGCTTCTCTTTCTCAGTTTCTCAAATAACCCTCACATGCTCATTTATCTTCTTTTTCATCTTTCCAAGCAGACTGGGTTTTATTCTTTTGCTTAGGAAATTACTTCTTTTCCTGTTCGGGTTCCATTTATCATGCTTGACTACCTGGCTAACTTGAGTGATTAAGAGCTGCCAATTCCCTTCATAACCTGTGTTTCCATGACACCTGGACAATTCATTCAGCCACCCCTTCCCAGTGCTTTTATCTAACTTTGTGACACCAAGAAATCCTGGGCACCTATGGATGCCTCATGACAACCTAATTGTTGCTTTTATTCTCATATAATTACTTCTGTTAGAACACAGAAGACTGAATAATGTTAAATCAAGAAAAATTAATTCAGGAATACTTATGCAAGTTTGTAAGTCACCTGCAGCTGGGAAAGGGGTTGGAAAAAAAACAGAATTAAAGGAATCCTGAATTTCAGGGTCTAGCAAACACATATTGCTCTCTTTTCTACCTAAAGGCCCCATACAATATTCTCTGCATCAGATGGACATATACTAGTTACAAGCAGTGGTCCAATATTTTGCTTTCTCATTTTGTTAATGTGCAGCCCTAGATTTTCTATACTTCATAGTATTCAACTTCAGCCCCAGGGCAGACTTAAGGTTCCTTTTCTACCAGATTTTCAGTTGTACATTTTATATACAATGCTTTGCATTTCTACAGTATACATCAATAGGGGTAATGGCTTTAAACTGAAGGAGGGTAGATTTAGATTCAATTGCCAAATTCTCAACCTCCAATAACTTTACTCTGAGAGTGGAGAGACACTGGAACAGGCTGCCAAGAGAAGTTGTGGCTGCCCCATCTCTGGCAGTGTTCAAGGCCAGCTTGAATGGGGCTTTGAGAAACCCGGTCTAGTGGAAGGTGTCCCTGCTCATGGCAAGGGAGTTAGAGCTAAACGATCTTTAAGGTCCCTTCCAACCCAAAGCGTTCTGCGATTCTATGATGTAATCCAACATTCAGGTACCCATCTCTGCAGTCCTCTCAAAATGTAGATATCCCCAATTTATAGAAAAGTAACCAAGGAGATCAAATTTTCCTCCCATTTATAAGAAATCAGTTTAAGCTACATGTTCTAGGTTATAACACCAGCACCCCAAGGTGCATAGCCACTTAAAGTCCTAAATCCTTGACTTAAGGGTTGCAATAGATCACCATATTACAGAGTCATTGACCTGATGCACTGGCTACTTCCAACATCCTCTGCTCTCACAGATAGCAAGGAGCAGGTATCATGTAGTATAGCTTCTCCTGGCATAGTTTCCTGAAATCTTCACCTTATTTTCTTGTGATTATAAACATTTACCAACTTTACAAAGTTTATCACTTTGGCTTTTGCTGACCCTGTTAAGCACTTTCCCAGACTCACAAGCAAGGAAAAGGCCCTATAAAAATACCATTTCATTATTTCAGCCTCTAAATATTTATATTTAGCCCAATAAGTCAAGAAGGATTCTTGTGGCAAAATTGAGGTTTTGTTGGTGTAATCTTCAGTATTTTCAAACTTCTGAGACATTATTACATGCTCTTTTTCCTCCTAATAATAATGCTGCTGTTACAAACATACCAATGTATTTCTATGCATTTTATTCAATTTGTCAATTTGACATTAATATTGACCTTGAGTCAATGCATAAGAGCCCTGAAAAAGGACAGCAAACACTGTTACTTTTTCTCCCTTTCAAACAGTATCTCAAAGGATTTGAGTGTCAATAAGCATGAAAGTTTGCTTTGATCAACTACTCTTAAGTTTTCCTCTGGATTTAGAGGCTCACCTTTGTTTAACAGCTATCTGAATGCTATCTTTACTAGTCATCCATGGCTATCTGAGAATGCCTGTGGAGGAACATTTTCCTCCATGGAAACATAAATGTTCCAGATGACCTTGCTCTAAGAAATATTGTGATTTCCACTACCATTGATGAATATCAGCAATGTAAAATTTAAGAATATATTTGCCTAATACTACATTTAGAATAAGTACGAGACAAAGGTCCCCTATTTTGCTACATTCACAGCATCAAGACCTGCTTCCTTACATCGTACTATCACACTGCTTCACCACCCTGAGTGTTGCTCTTTGAAACATGAAAAGAGATCAATTTGTTTGAGTCTTATCTTGTTCACATTATGCCAACTTGCCTCAACTCAACTTTAAGAGACAAAATCACTTACAAAAAATAGCTGAGGCAGCTGATAGTAACAGACAATTTATTTAAGGGATCCCAAACCCGTAGACTTCTAAGGGCTGTGCTATGCAGATTTTCGTCCCTGTCAAGTCTAAACCTTTACCAGGAACCAATTATCAAATTTTCAATCTCCAATAACTTTTCCCTTTAGCTTTGCATTTTCCAACAAACCACCTATGTAATGGCAGACCATCAATCAAAACAGTTGTCTAAACCATCAACAATTAATGCATCTAGCAAAGCAGCAAGCAATCTCTATTTTTTTTTTCTGAATCTATCCTCAGAATTAACAAATTGAGACAAATATTTCAATATTTTGAGCATAGGCTCAAAACTAGATCAAAAACTGTTTTGATCTAGAACTTTCCACCCAGTGTGTCAGATCATGTATAGTGAAACTTCATCTTTGAAGGTAAAGATGTGGGAAGTGGAAAAGGAACAATGGATCCAGGTGATATCTGATGCCTTCACAGGTAACTTTCATACTGCACTGGCAATTAGCTGTAAAATACCACCTCCTCCACCATCCTCTAGAACACTGATGTATTACTAATGCAGCAACCCAATGACTGCAAAATCCATTGCAGTGTAGAATGCTGACCTACTGTTTAAGACTAATTTATCACAACAGGTATAATAAAAGATACCAGATCATGAATAATTCATGCCATTGCAGCAATTAAAGCAAACACAGCAAAAAGACACAAATGCACATTAACCTTCCTGAACAGAAAAAGAGAAAAATATGGATTATATTTGTAACTAAACCAATATGCAGAGGTGAAGGCCATGTAAGAGAAGAGAATTGTGGAAGAAAAGTGTTGAATCAAAAAGTTGCTTTTTTTCAATGAAGCCAAACTGAACCATTTTCATAGTACAGTGCTTCAGATATAATCAGTTCCTAGCAGATGGCCAAGCCAACAGATACAAGTTGAACCAGTATGACAGACTTGCAGAAATGCTCAGACCACACACTTCCCCCCAGGACCTCAGTTTGATATCTTCCATTTATCTTTTCAAGGGACTGGAATATTTTGAAACCTGGTCTTTTGCAGCAGCATTTCAGCATGGGATACCCTCAAGTTATTTTGGAGACAGAACATAGTGACTTCATCCTCCTGCCTTTTTCCTCTATTAGGCTTTTTGGAGGATGGGAAAAGCAGTTCAATGCTAGATTTAGCTTTTTTAAATCTGCCAAGGCCTCCAAATGCAAGAAGACTCCTAGTAAACAAGAGACATCACAATTCCTCTCAAACTTTTTGTTAGTTTACATGCTTGATTCAGAGTATTGTCATCCTTACAAGCTTCCAATTCCTCTTCAAGCAGCACTATGAATGCTGTAAAATGTTCCTCGTCTGAAGCCATGGGGACTAGCAGAGGAAATGGGAGGGCTCTGGGACAGAGAATTCTCAGTGGACACCCTGGAAAGCTGGAACTGCAAAATGAGCATGTAAAACTCACAAGGTTTCTTCTGTCATGTGGCACCTTTAAAAAAGGATTCAGGAATACTAACAGAGAAAGCTTGACCAAGATATCCATACTTTCCCTTGTCTGTAGGTAGGTAGAGGATTTTTTTCTAATGCCCTTATTACATCTTTCACAAGAAATACATTGACTTTTCAAAAGACACAAAACCTCTAGAGTGCAGAAGAAAATCTATATATATAGCTGCCACTGTGCACATTATCAGCACAAGAATTTCCTCTTCCATTCAGTGCACTATGCTCCTGTCATATACTTTCTATAAATAGACCCTACTCCAATAGTTTCTCTTTACACTTATCTTGTCATTACCATTGAACCTGTATTTCCTACAGTCTTGACTTGGTATTTACTTCCTATGATTTATTTATTTATTTATAAGCAATAGCTTGTTTTAATCTTATGTGCCAATAGCTTTGCATCACAGGAGTCTACCCAAAGAATCACAGAATGGTTTGGGTTGGAAAGGACTTTAAGATCATCTAGTTCCAACCCCTCTGCCATGGGCAGGGACACCGCATACTAAACCATGTCACCAAAGACTCTGTCCATGCTTAACAATTGGCATAAAGAGCTTCACAGCATACAATTTTCAATCATTATTAAACCAGAAGAGACAATATAATATACAAACAGTAAATACCACTAAACTTGCTTAGGTGCTTTGAAAGGTGAAAGCCTCTAACCACTTAAAGAGATGTTTATGTTCAACGGATATTGTACCACTACACAATTCTGTAGCAGTATTACAAGCTAATGTTCATTTTCAGGTGGTAGGGCATTCCCTTTTCTCCAGAGGCATGTTTTTGGAAGCAATATATTAGAATGAATACCCGTTAATACCTGAATTTGTGATTCTACAGTAGTACGGTTTCTGTGCATCCTAGACCTTATTAAAATGTAATAGTTTTCTGCAGTACAAATTAATATCATAAAAGTGATCTGATTTTTATGTAAAATGCTTTTTTTAGAAAAATGAAAGAACTATTTTAACAAGAAAATAGAATGAAATTCACAAAACCTTAAAAATTTCCATTACTATCAATTTGATCAATTGCAGTGTCATGCTGACATCAGTATGAAAAACTATGCATAATTTTTTTTGTCGCAGTTGAGGAATCCCTAGTACTTAACACAGAACTGTTTTGATTATAAATTAAGATACTTAACGGTAGACAAGCATTTTAGAAAACCGTTTATCCATCGAAACACAAAGATTGCTGAGTCAGAGTTATTTGCAAGAATAATTATCAAGTCCAGTTCAGGAATAATTCTGATTTAATGCAAATGCAGTGCCCTATGGAGATACCTTCTTATATCTTTTCATTCAGCATTTACAAAATTCACTGAATTAAACTGAGAATTTGATTGTTATCTTTTCCCAGGCACATAACCTGATATAGTTGAATATGTCCCTGCTCATTGAAGAGGGGTTGCACTAGATGACCTTTGAAGGTCTCTTCCAAGCCAAACTATTCTATGATTCCATTATGTTCTTGCTATAAAATACATGGTATTCCTGTATTGAACTTTCTATAGCTCATAGCATATCAAATATTTAGCAAACCCAGGAAGAAAATGGGAGTTTAGTCCCCATTTAAATGAGTAAATTGGCATTTCATTCACTGTTCCTATTCAGACAACAAAAAGATGTGGACCAAAAAGATCTGCTCCTGATATTGAGTGTCCTTCAATTTTACCTGTAAGGGAGAGTACACCACCATTATCAACATCACTGTACTAAGCTACTCCTTGCATTTCAACAAAAACTCACAGAACTACTTTTGTTTAATGAGAAAATGAGAATATTTTACTTTCAAGTTTTGAAAGGAATCCTTTCAAGGATTTCCTGAACCTACTACATACACACACAGCTGCTAAATGTGGTTCAGTCCTGAGGACAACCATGACTCAGAGATTTTATTCTATTAAAAGGTAGCTGAGTAATTGGGCTGAAAGCAAACTGAAATTTGTAATAATTTATCCTTACAAGTTATTACTTTTCAAGGAAACACAGCAATTTCTGAGAACAAACTTCCTTCTACCCTACTTCCAGATGTAACCCAGGCACACGTAAACTCATAACCTCCATCAAGCACTCTGCTCCTTCAGCAGCTCACACTGAAGCTGATTTGACCCAGTGATCACTAAAGCCCCAGAATATGAAGATTAGCACAAACACTGCCACAACACCTGCATAAATTGTCACAAAAACCTGCTATATCACATTTTATTCCCCTACTCCTTTTCCTTTGCCCTGAAAAATTTGCTGTACACAGTCAAGAGTGAGCAGCAGCCAAAGATAACACAAATGCCTGTGCTGGGGCTTTTAAGGATGGCATTCAAGTCAGAACACCTTAACAAATGGTGCCAGAAAATGCCGTCCTACTTATTCTGACAACCTCTAGCTTGCAAAAGCCATTTAATTAGAGAAAACTGTCAAAAATGTGTCCACTTACATAAAGATCAGAGGTGAGCATGAAAATCTCTCCATCTCATCATTAGAGAAGGATTATGATAGCTTTGATCATTTCTGACAGAGACAGCCTGGATTTGTGTCAGGTACACTGATTTAGGTATAGAGTCAGACACAAAGACAAGAAGCGGGACAGGGGCTCAGAGCGGTCATTACTTCTTCTTAGATAGCATTGTGTCCTATAGTTCAGACACTCCCAAAAGCACAGGTTGTTGGACAGATGCTAATGAACTGGATGTGGCAAACGGTGTGATATAACAGTCAAGGAAGGATGAGCAGTTCCAAAGGAGATAAGGCAGCAGAAAGAGGAAGGAAATTCAAATGACAAGCAGAGAAGTCAGAGAGGACAAGTTCTGAACTTCGACCATGACCACAGAGAGCAAGAAAATCCGAGCAGCAATAGAAAAATAGATAATGTGAAGGCTGACTTTGCCTAAGCATAAGGGAAGGTAAAATACAGAAATAAAGAAGTAGAAAAGGAGGAATTAGAGGGGCAACTCCCTACCGATGGGGAGGAAGGAAGTGTGGAGAGTAAGCAAAAGGAGAAAAATTGGAATACATGAAAAGAATCAGTGTGTTTTCCCTGGCATGAGTCTGAGAAGGAAAGTTACTGGGGTAGCTAAATTTCCACAGGCAAGGCTGGACATCATGAGCAAATTAAAAGCTCCTTTGGATGGAGAATGCGTGGTGGAAAGCCCTGGCAAAGAGACAAAGTACCTGAAGTAAAATGTCAGATGTGCCTAAAAAACATTTATGTAAGTACAGTAGAATTGCCAGGGAAAAGAAAATGCCTCCTTCAAAAGATTTCCTAAAAGTGGGGGGAAAAAAGTCCATACAGCATTTTTTACAGCAGTGGAGCAAGTGAGAATTAAATAGAAAGAGACTTATCTCCAAAATCCTGGTATTAATTACTTGCAGCCTGCTTGATGAGGAATAGGAAAAATGAAGATAAAAGGAGAAAGAAGTTCCTTCATTCCAACTAAAAGATTGTAATTTGAGGACAAATGGATATTTTGTTCCTATGGAGATCTACCTCAGCCATACTGATAGAAACTAGACAAATCACATAGCCTGTAACTTCCAGATCAATTGGACTGTTTTGCTCAAACATACTCAAAACAATATTGATTTTTAACCCCAAGAATATTTGATTCTTCGAAGCTAAGGAATCAAGCAGGGTTCAGGTCCTATTTGTGTAGACAGAACACCTGCTGTTCCATAAAGTCCTGCAAGTAGGTATTCTGCAGATTATATCCAGTCTTACCTAGACTTTAACCTGTGAAGATCACGATGATGAAAGATAAGTGAAGCACATATGAAGGAAGAGATTTTCCTAGCATGACAGTTACTGTATAGCAAAACCCCAAAGTTTTCTGCATTGCAGCTGTGTCCTGCTTTGAAACAACGTTATTTGACAATAGGAACTCCTTTGTTGTTTAGATAGTCCCAACCTTTCATTAAGTCACTTGTACCCACCACAAGGCTCCAATGGCTTTCCAGATTAAAACAGAAGTTGTGAATGTAAATCAAAATTTTGCCAAGCATACTGTTGCTATAAATGAGCTACAATTTGTTTCAAAGGTTAAGCATGAAGTGGCCTTGCTGTGGATTCACAGCCTTAGGAGACCACTTTCTCCATGGTGCACTTCTCAACATAGAATGACTATTACAGGGTTATGTGCAGTCACTTCACTGCTGCTGTAAGGCTTCCCCCTTTCTATCAAGGGCACCCAGAAAAGAATACATTTATTTACTTAGATGTTTAGAAAAGAAACCCAAAATGGAACATACAGAGTTCTTGAAAGTGTCACAAGTACCAGCGATGTACTTTTCCCCCCATTCTGCTGCTTTAAATTCATGCCTTTAACTCATGAGTATCCTCCCCCTGAACATCCTCAAAAAAATACATGGAACACATGCCAAATCCACTCTTGGCATAGCTCCACAGTCCATTGGAAGCTCACCAGGGATGAATCTAGCCCTTGCCTTTGCCTTTAGTGCAACATAATGCTTAACTGCATTCATCTTGGTAAACTTCCAATTAAATTATAATGAATGCTGTTAGAAAGCGTGTGTTTGGTTGGAGTGTTGATTCTTTTGTTCTTTTTTAATAAAAGCGCTCTAAATATTCATTACTACCCACATCCTTGCTCTTTTCTCATGGAGAAAAGAAAGAAATTGCTTGGATATTTTCTATAGGCAACTATGCACAATGCTACATTGTCATTTAACCTAACGCAATGCTAATAAATTTGTACAGCTAATGATGCTGTTTCAAACAAGGCATGCCATGGAAAATAACAAGCATGTAGTGGTGGATCTAGTAAGCAGTCAGATGCAGTGAAGTTTGTTATGTCCAGTAGCAATCAAATTATTGATGCTTACTCTGGGAGTTACAGAGTTCGTGAAACTTACTCTTTAAGAGACAGCATCACTTATTTGCTTTATCATAGCAGTGTCCTATCTCCTTATTAGAAATATCAACAAATCCCTAGAGTTTATTAGGATCTGTGGAAGTAAGAGGAAAAATAAGGATTGGAAAGTCGAACGGATGACTCATCCACCTTTTTGTTTTCCAGTCTGAGAAAAGAGCTATGGAAAAAAACCCCACAACTAACAGAAATCAAACAAATCAACATTAATTGGCTTTCTGCAGAACACACAGGAGAGCAACACTTTTAATCCTAGGGAACTGCCATTCATCAAGGGGGCAAAGAAATCCTACTGCACATTTGCAAAGATCAGCTGCCTTTGTTGCAGAAAAGGCTCCAACTACAAATAGGCTCCCCAGGATTCTGATCTTAGGACATGAAGTCTTTTCAGGGCTCAACTCTTACTGAGACAGCTGAGGCTTATTTGCAGTGCCAGAAAAGAGACTGAAATGAAGCACGCACTGAGATGTGGAGTAGGATTCAGATACCTACTAATGGGGGGCAGGAACAGCCCTGTACAGTTTGTGCCACCCGCTGTCTTTATTTTGACTCATTGTGGTTGCAAAGAAACACCAGCTTCACTGGCTACCTTGGGCAAATTTCTGATCAGAAAATGGCAGTTAGGGCACTCCTCTCACTGCCCTCATATGCATTGGGACAGCCAAATGCTGTTTAAAACAGTTCTGTGGATACATTAATAAAAACCCAATAACAAAAGAATTGAAACCACACACAAACCCCCAAACAAACCCACCCACAAAAAACCAGAAAAAACAAAACATGTAAGTTAACACAGCTTATCTAAGAGATTGCAGTGGAGCTAACCCAGCCTGCCTAATGGGTATAGGATGTCAGCAGAGAGGCAGCTTTCTTTCCATCTTTCTCTGAATAACTTCAATCTGCCTAATTCAGGCAGTTCCTTTTGTTCATTGCCCAAATACGGGAACACGCAGGCAATAGGCAGTCCTCTTAGGATAGATCTGTTAGAAGATCACAAGGAAATTGTCTGCCTCCAGCCAGGTGCTAAGCTACCGGTTACTATTTTCATACCAACTGCTCAGCTTTTGCTTAAGAGCCTAGAGGACAGAGCACCTAGGCAAGCCCCAGCTCTGGTCCTCAAGTCCCAGTAAGCCTAATGGAATGGAGCCTTTGCCTCCCACAGGCATCCTCCCCCTATCTTATAAACCTACAAGGGATGCAAACTACAGTTTCCCCTCAAAATGGTACAAGATGTGAGAAGAACTGTTGCTCTATTGATAAGATTTTCCTTGGGTTTGTATTTGAGGGCAGGCACTGTCCAACATAAAATACATATCTGTTCCTGGAAACTCTCACTGAAATCCCTGTCATGCTCCCTCCCAGGCCAGAATCTTAGATGCCATGTACCTGGAAATGTTAAGAGAAGGGCAGGCAGGGAGAGCTTCATCCTGATGGCAGGATCCTCACAGGCAGACCTACTCAGCTAGAGCACGATGAGGCCACTGGTCCTGTCTGTGCTCCTACTGAGCACTCTGAAAGCCTGTCCATGATCTCTGTGGTCAGCCATTATACATGTGTTGGTTCCTGATGGGAATACAACCTCAGCCTCACTACTGGTTGGACCTGAGCATGACATATTTTCCTCTAACACTTTTCCTTACGAGGACAAATGCCCTACCACTTTACAATTTACACCTAGACACATGTGCCACATCTTACATCTGTCGCTTTTTTCGACCACAAGGAAAAGCTTCCTTCTTAACCTTCCCCAACCCTCCTCTCCATTCACATGATTTTTTTTAAATTTTTTTGTTTGTTTGTTTTTGAGGAAGTTTAATTGTGAGTCTTGGAATTTTGTTAGGAAGTATGGCTTTACTTAACTTGGGATTAATGTTTTAATAGCTTTTATGATACATCTCAAGAGCAAGGTTTACAGAAAGCTGAGAGACTTTAATCACAGCCTCTACAGAGCACAGAAAGTTACACTGGTCTTTACTCAGCACAAGGAAACTAAAATATTATTAGTTACATTACAGAAAAACAAGCTGTAATTTAACTGCTCATTCATTACATTGCACTTATAATTAGTCACTGTATTTTGGCATAAATTCCAGGCATGAAGAAACCTTGCAGTACTTATACTAAGCACTAGACACAAGCTTTTAAAATCCTTTTTCTTCCTTTAAGAAGGTATAATGACTCCGTCATTCTACAAAAACAGAATTGTAGTATTTACTGGTTGACAGCAGAGCACAATTAAACAGTAGGAGAGATGACATTTAAAATGGAAATTATGTTGTACACAAAATGCTTCTGGACCACTCCTTATTCTTTGCTCAGGTCTTTTCTCTCCAGTGGCCTCGTCTATTGAAACATCTCACTGGGCTTCATCTATTCCCACAGGGGAGTGAACTCAAAAGAGCCATAAAGCATCTCCAATCACTCACTTACTATAACAGTACAGATCAACTATTTAGAAAATATCCTGTTTGCACAAGCATTCACCCTCCTAGAGACCAGAGGTGCTGCATCAAGAGGGCCTTTGCCTGGTTTATAATTAAAATTCTAACATTTTTCAGGGAAAATATACCCTTATCTTAGCTTGAAAGGAAAACAATTTTCCTGGACAAAACAGACTTCCAGGATTCTGATCCCTTGAAGAAGCACCACTCTCATTGAAACAAACAAGCCCTTCCCCCCCCCCAACAAAAAAAAAACAGAACCCCACCTCTTCACCTCCCCCCCAAAAAAAAAAATCACAAATGAAAAACCCACAAACCCACACATAAAAGAAAACACTCAATTAAAACGTACCCATTGTCCCCATACCTCTTCCTGGAGGTAACAACCTCAGCTGGAGAACCAGGAAATAACAGCTGACCTGTTGTTTTTAAAGCTACAAGGCTGAAACGCTAACGGCAGAGACTAGCTTTAGGGAGTAAGCCTGAGCGGTCAGTTCTCCTTTTATTTTGGGCATCCCTTCTAAGACTCATTTCCCCAAGACATCTTTCAAGACTTTTGTGGGAGGAACGTGGACAATAACTTCCTGGTAATAATCCCTTAGGCATTAGTTGTGTTAATGCCAGTCTCCACAGTTGTACATCCTAGCACTGTTTGCAGATCTCCAACCAAGCTAACACAGGAGATTATGAAGACCACCCTGTGATCCAAGACTTTCCACGTATTGCCATGAGGTCTACCCATTTTCCAGCAGGCCTGAGTCTCAGTAGAAATGCAATGACCTGAGCCACAGCAAAAATGAGAAGCAGCCTCCTCTAGTGGGAGAATTTATTAGCTCTACTAGCAATTTCTTAACATCTATAATACTTTGTGAAAATAGGGAGCAATAATCTAAGAACCTTACCCTCCCTTGCCACCACCAGCTCTAAACTTCAGAGAGCAACAGGCAAATAAAACTAGCCCTAGTTATAAATCAGTCCTATAAGACTAATTATGAATCAGTCACAGTCCTTTCAATCCCTGACTCCAATTTTTTTATATTTAAACAGAAGAAATAGCACCTCAGGTGAGTTAGGAAGCCACATCTGAAAAGGTAGAGAACAACCACATTTCCAATTGGAAGAGAAACATTTGGAAAACAAGTCTATTATACTGCTAATTTCATAGCTAGTTGTCCATATCCCACTTCAATAAGCTATTTAAATTAGCCAGACCATTCTCAGCCATGGGAAAAACATCATTTAGGCTATAAATATTTGTAATTGCAAGGCAGATGAATTTTCTACAGCCCTGCATTTAGTTTGAGCACATGGAATTCCACCATCCTTCTTTACTTTATGAGTTCCAGAACCTTTGTCCTCATGAGGGCATTACTGAGTTAATATTGGGCAAAATAGATAGATCTAAAGGTTACCTGTCAAAAAAAGAAGAAAAAGCAAGCAGCAAAACTCAGGTTTTTTTCCTCTCTTTCTACAGACACACGAAACAGATACATAATGTCACCCAAAATCCTGAGCAAATGGATGTTTAAAGCCATTTTAATGAAATAAAGTAAAAACAAATGTCAGCCAACAGAAAATATCTATTTTGCTTTTCACGCGCACTTGACACTCTGCTTCATCTTTTGCACAAATTCTGAACAAGCCATGAAAAGGCAAGGATTATTTCCTTTAATCACCATTTTTATATTTCCTGTTGGCAGCAGTTCCAATCTACAGGATTTCAGAGTTTCTTTTACGCAGGCTTGGATTTACTGAGGAAGAAGATAGATCTGCCCCCTTCCGTCACCCTAACTGGTTGATCACACTCAGCTCTGTGGATGAACACAGTTAAACCACAGCCATCCTCACCCACCTCATTTCATTTGAGGTCAAAAGCAGCTGTACACCTTTCACAGCATGATTAACACACCACCGTGGAGGGTAACAGAGGGCAACAGAGCATTACCTCCATATTCTTAACAGTTAAATCTATCCTGGACACAAGAAGCAATAACCGATTACCATGGAGCTCTCACATTTATCCTTCCAACAGCTTTGGCCTCTGGTATTTGTTTAAGTCCTGAGCCACAAGAACTCCTATATATATTTAATCTACCCCAATGTCATTTAGATATGAACCACCCTCGCAACATCTCCCACTCTTTATTGCCTTTACCAAAAATGTTTTATGGTTTTGGGGTTTTTTTTACAGAATGTTTTTGGAAAGGCAGCTGATGTGAGGATTTTTCTCAATTAGACATCAAAAACTTAATAGCGTGCAGGAGGGCTTATGGACTTGTTAGCCATTTTCTAGCAAAGTTTCTAACTCAGATTTATGGCACATTTCTGATATTCATGTGTAATAAAACATCATTTAGGTTTGCAGTTAACTTTAGCACAGGAAAAAGGAGAACAGAGGACTGATGAAATGCGGACTTTTTACAAGAAGGAGAAAATATTATCAGTTATCAATCTCATTACAGTAGTTCAAAAAGGCAGAGATTTGCCTTTAAGTCAGTTTTCTTTTGCTTTGAGGTTTACTTTGGGTTTGTTTTGGTGGGTTCTTTCTCACCTCCCATAAAGTGACATAGGTCCGTTTTCTAGGTAGCTGCATATTAGGGTAGCCCTGTGTCATCTGCTGCATCCTGCCTGCCAATTGTCCCTCCTGCCTCATAGAACTGCTCGCAATTAGCACATTTGGTCCACTGGTTGTGACTGTCACCCACCACAGATTGTCACCCATCAGCTGTATTCTACTTAACTGCAGACCCAGGCCAGAAGGGGTGTGGGAAGAGAGACAGCAATAGATGCTGCAGCTGCTCTTGCTACCATCTGATGGCCACAGTAGCTTTATAGGTGACAGATGCAGCTTAGCAAATCATAGCCTTTCTCGTAGCAGTGAGAGGCCTTCAGGTTGACTTCTCCAGCCAGGTCTTCTCTAGGTAGTAGGACCTCATGCAAGTGTTCAAGTGGTTCTTTGTTGCTCTGACCACTCCTATCAGTAATTTCTTTCCACATGATATTGTTTATAACATTTCTAGAGATACTAATTATCACAGTAATCATAATTAAGCAAAGATGCTCCAAATCAACTATAAGCAATACCAGCATTTTCCACATCAGCTGTACTGGGAAAAGATTACAGAAGAAGCCTGTGTTTGTTTTCTGCAAAATCAACCTTTTAATCTTTGCTGTTTGTCACCTGCATTTTAGATACTAATAAAGCAAGTATCTTCATGGCAGGCTAAATTGTGCGTTGTGATGTTCTCATCTTTTGCAAGATGTCTATGTAGAGTCTTGTGGCTCAGCTGTATAAAACTAACTCTATTCAGCAATACACAATTAAACTTCACTGGTCTCTGTGAAATTGATTAAAACATCGATGCTCAGTTGAAGACTTTTATGGACATTATATACTGAATAAATCTGGATCTTTTTTCCTGCATTTTTGCAAAAGCTCAGCCATACCTGACCAGTTTAAGAGCTGCACAAAAGTTTATTAGTATTATCTTCAGAAAATAATTCCTACCTCACTGACACCTCTCTCCAGAGGAAGATGTTCATGTACAGTCATTTCCTCCATGCAATTCATCCATTAGAAAAAAAGGCACCAGACCCCAAATTTCCCCACTCTCAGGGGAAAAAAAAATAAGCATTGAAATTTCTTTTTCCTTAGTTCCAAAGACTTTTCTGGACTGCACTTACCCCAAATGCAGTCTCTATTTTTTTCTAAGGACCGTTTCTACAGCTCTTCTTTGAGTGCGCACTTCATTTTCTGCAGCTTCTCTGTGTCACTTGTCATCAAAACAAAACCCACACAGGTCTGTTTCTGGCCAGGATTACAGTCCCTTATGTTTGGCAACACATTTACAACTAAGTAACTGAGACCACCAAAAAAAAGGTTTAACAGCTTCTGAAAAGTCATGACACCTATCATCTTCAGTGAGGTTTTGCCAGTCCATGAAATTGACAAAACCCATCTTACCGGCACCAGCAGCCAGATTTTGAAGAGATTTTTCTCAGGAAGTCTCATTTAGGATATTAAACTAACTTTTTTCACGTGGCTTCTTATCATTATTTATCAGTGTGCAATTAATAACTACTTAAAACCCAAAATTGAGACAAGACTGAGAATCTGTAACAAAATTAAAACAAAAAAACCCAACAACCACATAGTGAAAGAACTGACAGGTAACTTCAACTGAGATATCTTCCCCCAAACAAGAAGCCAACAGTTCCAGTAAGCACACAGCTTTTTCTTTCTCCACAGTTATTTTTCGCTCATTTCCTGTGATGGAAAAAATGTTCTATTATGGCTTCAATATTTCTGAAAGCTTTTGCACCTTTCTGCATAAATGTAACTATATAAATTAGATCTCAAATTTGCTAGCAGCTTCTATGAATTTTGTTGTTGCTTGACATAAGCCACAATGAAATACTGGGTTTTGCTCAAAATTAAGGGCTGTAAAGTTTGGGGGTGTGTGAGGGGTGGTGGGTGCTTTGTTTGCTAGTTTTCAAGCCTTTCTGAACACAGAAACAGTTGTTTAGTAAGGCAGCGCTGAATTTTCAGAGGCAGACAAACACCCAGTGCAGCTGAAGCAAGTAACACATGCTTCCTTTCCCTGCTTCTACAGGAAGTCAATGTATGTCAATCTCCCAAGGATTGCTAAGCTACAGAGGCTGATGGTCCTATTGAATCTTCAAGGACTGACAAACTCAGGCCACAGGGTTTTCCTCAACCTGTACAAGGCCACTAGCACATACTGGCATCAGCCAGTGGTTGTGCAAACCAGACCACTGGAATACCACTGTATCTGCTGGAGCCAACAACTCTCTAAGCAGCTGCATGGCAGCCCCTGAGTATAAACACACCTCTCCACATCTCAGAATTCAGCTGGGGCTGGCCCATCAGCTGTCACCCCACCAAAGGTAATAGGAGTGAACATGTGAGCTACATGAGCAAATAAGCTAATGCTTTGTTTGAAGAGCTACCCATTAATTACC
The DNA here is from genome assembly GCA_024733675.1 of Psilopsiagon aymara. Classification (NCBI taxonomy): domain Eukaryota; kingdom Metazoa; phylum Chordata; class Aves; order Psittaciformes; family Psittacidae; genus Psilopsiagon; species Psilopsiagon aymara. The sequence goes on from JANRGW010029020.1 coordinate 20,116, forward strand.
ATCTAATGAATAAAGGCATTCTTAATAATGCTGCTGATGTGTATCTTGTACATACATGCCGGGGAAAAGGCAATTCACAACACAGACAGTAATAAAACACTGATGTCTTTATGAGGAGAAAATCTGATCAGGTATTTTCCACTAATGCTTTTGTTAAACACATTTACATATGTATTTACCTGGAGACCTTTATGCCAGTGTAGCACACATGTTTAGTTTCCAAAAATACTTTCTTAAGCAATTATTATTGCTAATATACTGCACCCTAAAACCTCACTGCTTTCAAGTACTCTGCACGCTCCATTCCAGAAGCACACAGTACTGGCTTCTGTTATTCTCTCCCCTCTCTCCTTTAAACCAGCAATAATTTTATGCTTCCACAACACAATGCCGTTCAAAAAAACCCAGTTCAAATTCAGAAATTCCATTACAAAACATCCACGAACTGGACACTTCATATTTACAGCTACTTTGATATACACTGACATTATTCTAATTCTTTTCGAATCACTGTCTGCATGCATGCCACTTTAAGGAAATTCACATTGTATCCAAGCTCAGTGTCATACGTAGGGCTAAGCAAAGACCGTCTCATTAGCACTTCCAATCTAACTCAAGAGAAAATACGACACACAACCTGCTTTCCATAGCACCATGCTGATTGGCATTAGCTTTGCTAACATTACGGTCTGATTGCATCCTGCATCAGTCTCAATCATCTTGCCTAGTGTCAGTGTCCAGGCAACCAGCCCAGTTACCTAGGTTATTTTGTCTATTCTGTTTAAGTGCTGAAGAGACCTTCTTTTTGCCTGCATTTCCTGGAATTTCTCCAGACCTCACAAGATTCTTATTTAAAAGCAGATCACAAACAATATTAAATTTTTGTAGCAGTTCTTACTGAAAGAACATTCAGGAACAATTTAATAATAGAGGCTGAAAAGTTTCCACAGCCCTGTGAAGGTCTCTGTTCGACATACATTAACATGCATCTGCTCTTCCTGCTGAATAGTAGAAATATGAATATTACTGATGCAACAAACTGGTAAGCATGGTTGTGGCACTTTATTGTGTTATTACCTGCAACTGTTAATCCCATACTTCACTCCTCACAGCAGGAGTGATAAAACAGCATAAGCACTTGAGACCCAGCTGTCACAGCTTACAGCATATAGTCTTAGCCAGAGACCTACATTCAACATCAATTTATACTGAGTTACAACAGCTAAGTCACAAGTACACAAGCTCCTCTCCTCTTTCACTAGGGAGTGCACGAGCATGAGCATTGCTGAAGGAACACATTCACTCTACCAGCATTTGTAAGTGGACTAGGCAAAGAAATGGTGATTTGAAACTACTGTTAAATACGGTCAAAAGGTTTTTGCCTCTTTTTGCTCCCTGGAAGTTGTCCTGGAAGTTGTCATCTACTCAGAGATGGATGTTTTGGTTTGTAGGAAATATAGTCAACAAAGCGCTTTTTTCTATTATGAAACTGAAAGTCTGTGGTTTAATAAGGTATATTTAAAAATATTATGAAAAATTATGGGATTTTTTTTAGACAATTTTGCAACACTTAACAAGCCAAGATGTTGAAAAGTATACTGAGCTCTTTTTATAGCTTCTTCCTTATTAAAAAAAAGGAATTAAACCAAAAGTGCATTCATTTAATTTATAAAAGGCCTGTTTAACAAACCAAAACTTATCACATGAAGGAAAAATATATATTGAGAGCACAGTAAACCAAACAAAGGCAATTCAAATACATATTGTTGAAATATTCAAAGAGAAGAGCTACTTAGAAGAACATCAGTTTTGGTTTTTATTCTTACTCAAAACATTTAATACAAGTAAAAGATTGTGTAGTTCTACCAGAAATCTCATGCTGCATGCTGAATTCCATATTCAACCTTGCCATGCACAGGTGAACTGTGTATTAAAAAGTCCAAATATAATTCTTCTCACTCAGAGAAGCAAATGATACTGCTCGCATACACTTTAGTTTCAGCTGCATTTTTTGGTACTGTGTACAGTTCTGGTTTCCTCAACATCAAAAGGACATGCAATGTTGGAACAAGTCCAGAGGAGGGCCACGAGGATGATCATGGGACTGGAGCACCTCCCGTATGAAGATAGGATGAGA